>VZTT01061147.1:121867-216950 GCA_013400855.1 Buphagus erythrorhynchus
GCAGGGCCGGGAGCGGCCGTGCGGCCCTCCGGAGCGGGCCGGGCGAAGTCCGGGTGCTGCCGCCGCCGGGTGCCGGGGGGCGGCAGGTTCTATCTAGTACAGGCACTGCGGGGCTTCGTATTCCCGAGTACGTGTTCCCGGAGCCCCACGCGGGTGAAGGCAGCATTTCCCATAAGCAGCTATCAGTATATTTGCTTGTCTTCATCCTCTTGATCTCACCTTAATTCTCTAGAGAGGAATGTCATGCTATGACACACAATGGTAGCGTGTTACCCACCCCTGGCTGGATAAATGTGAGGCACCTTTGGCCATATGTAGGTCTAAAACTCTAGCCGAGTGGATGCATGACTTGTGTGCATCCACGCTGCCTGAGCCTCAGAGGATGTGGTAAGGACACGATGGGTTTGTGCTCTTGGTCTTACCTTACAAAATCAGGTCAAATGCATTTGGTGTATCAGGGCTCAGGCGAGGTCATGTTCTCCAATGTGCAATACCAGGTCTGTGCATGAAGTGATGAGATTTCTCACCTTTGCTTTCAGCATCACCAAATACAGTCACGCTGAGGAACTTCAGCATCCAGATGGGATGATGAATTCTCTGAATCAACCTCAGGATGTTACTGTCTCAACTCATAAAGCTCTTGGTCTGTGTTTGGACTAGGACTGGGACTATGTATGTGAAAAATTGAGCTATGCTGCGAACAAGACACTTTTCTTTGTCATTTGAGTTTGGGAAACATTGCTTTATTAAAAAAAAAAAATAGACCTAGTGGTAACGACCTTTTCAAATTTATTGAAACTCAGAAACTGCTCTGGATCTCCCCCAGAAGTTAACTTTTGGTAACTTGCTACAGTTTTAGGATGCCCATTTATTCTTCCTTGTTTGTAAGATATGTTCTCATTTTCATTAGTCCCTAATAATTATCTTCATTTACATGAAGTAAAGACCAAAATCGCCAATTGTGTGACAAAACCTTTTTTATTAACACCATGTCTCCATCAACTAACCATTCCACCTGTTAGGCATGAGTGAGTATGTTTTATTTGAGGAAGGACAGCTGACCTAATTGAGGCTACTTCCTTCACTGATTCACCTCAGAAATGGGGAAGATATTAAGAATTACCCTCATACCATTTAGTTCCTGTCTCCCTCCCACCTATTGGGAGGCTGCATTAACAAATACAGAACCAAGTTAAGAGTTGGGAAGTGCTGAGCAGGGCAGTTCGTGTGCACAGAGCAGTGTGATGGATGCAGACTGAACTCCACACATGATGCAGAGTCTGATGTATGTGTGCAGAGCAGCTGTGTGGCAGGTGTGTCTGGCTTCAAATCCTCTCTGTGCTCCTTGCTTTTCAGGCTTGGGTCCTGTGGGCTTACATGCCATAAGATTGCCCAGCAATACCAATTTTAATCACATAGCCATAAGCTTATTTTCCCAGAAGAACCTATTACTGAGTATGAATATTGTCCTTTAGGGAGCTTTACTGAGAGGGAACTTGAAGAATTTGTCAAGTTTAGATTAGAAAAATGAATGTTAAGAGGAGATTTGATGTTGTCTCAAAAGAAGAATAAATGGCATGGATGTAGAATTGTTGTTTAAATGGAAGACAAATGTGTGTAAAATGGACATTAATGAATTTAGACTGTGAATTAGATTAGAAGATTTGGAATTTTCAGAGCAATGGGGCCATGAGACAGTTTCCCTGTGCTGAGGGCAGGAAGCCCTTCTTCTTAGGAAGCAGAGCCTGATAAGTTTATAAAAGTGTTTATGTGATGTAGCTGCCTGCGATGGCAGGAGAGTAAGCTCCAGGAGCTTTCCAATTCTGTGTTTCTTTTATTGATTATTCCATATTCTTATACATGCTCAGTCCACATATACTTCAATGTACAGTTTACTGCATAACATTATCCTTTATTGAATAAAAAAACCCCTAATTTCCTGTAGAGCATTTCACGACTGCTGTAATCTTACTGACCATTAGTGACTTTACCCTTGTCACCACTATGAAATGGTTGGCATTTTTTGTCTTGTGTGCAGGAAATTAAAAATATCAACACTTCTGGTTACCTGTATGAAGAAATTTAAGATCTTAATTTCCCAAGTTGTAAATACCATATCAAAGACCTGCATTTCCAGGGTGGTAAAAGCTTTATGCTACTTTGCATGTACAGAAAATCCACCTCCCACTGACTTCAGATGCACCTACTCACATGCAGCATCTTAGCAGCTCACACCACAAATTACTCGATTGGGGTGTGGGAGAAAAATGAGGAATATATATTATGCAAATTCCTCAAACTTGTATGTGATCTTTATAACAGAGTTAGAAGACAGTTTTCTAGAGCCTCTGTTATTTGCTGTAAGACTCTTCTTGCTTTTTCCCAGCAGAACCAACCCCCCTCCATCACATACTTTCCATCTCTACATCAAAGGAGGTTGAGATGGTACAGGCAGGAGCTTCCTTCCTACTGTCTGTACAACAGGTAGACAGCAGGTCAAAGTGGCATCTCACAAAGCAAACATATAGCGCTATGAATGAGGGTTAACACACAAACAACCCCCAAAAGCAGACTTCTGTCATGGGATTCACCCAGACTACCACTGAACAACAGTATAAGTGAGCTCTTTGGATATGCAGCATGCTCCTGAACTATACAAAATAGTCCTGTCATGGGTAGCAGTAGAAAAACTTACTCATTTTGTGTCCTGCCTTGAATGGGATGGAGATTCTTTACAGCAATTCTTTTGTCTGTTCACTTAATGGCAAGAAAGCATTTTATGTTTATTAAGGCTCTGTGTTTTGGTGGTTAAGGACTTTTCTCTTTTGCTCTCATACTCTTCCTGTAATCTTTTCCTTATTATCAGCCCCCAATTACACTGCTATCCCATCTCACCCCCTTCTGATTCCTGTCTTCTGCTCAGCTTCTGCCTGTACACTTGTTCTGCTGTCATTCTTTCTGTATCTATATCCTCTGCCCTTCTTTTGTTGTTCCAACTTCAACTAAAACTTCTGGGCAGAGAAGACTTGCTTAGGAGGCCTAGACATTTAGCAGTCTTATATGAGTGCTGGAGTCTTAAGGAAATTCTGCAGGCAAATTTTAAGATGTCAGCTGAGGGTATTAAAATCGAATTTTCTCTTCATGTTTTCCATGCTTGGTTAATTTTCCATGCTTGGTTAGTTTTCCATGAGACCAGCTTAAGACTTAACTTCCATCTGGCCAACTTCTTGAAGAGTTTAAAGGCACCACTCTGATGGTTGCAGGTGTTGGAATTCTTTGATAATCAAATTGTAATAAAGTGTGTCATCCTGGACAAAACTGGAATTCCCTTTGATTTTCTCTGTAAGAAACAGCTAAACCATTCCAGCAAAAAACATGAAAAACATTCTAGGTGTGTTCATACAGATTGATCTGTATTTTAGCCTTTGGAGAGGAACTAAACAAGTAGTTGTGACTCTTCTAGATAAAACATAAATTTACTTAACTTTGTTTATCTTGCACTTGTTTGGGGGACTTAGGAATGAAAGGATAAGATCTCTTGTTACCCTTGTATTTTTTGCTCATATCTTAAAGGTGCTAGAGGGTGGCATGAGTGCTCTTACATTAAAAATAGGAAGTCATTCATGTAAGAGGCTAAAACATCATCAGAGTCTAGTTAGGTGACAAATAAATGTGAGTCATTGGGATCAAGCTCTTTAAACGTTAGCCTGATTCCATATTGTGTCTGTACTGTGCTGTGAGGAGGCCACAGAACTTCTTAAATTTTTGAAAATACTTGCATGGCTTCCTCATTAGTGGTATAAACTAATTGCTCCAGAGGACCAGCCTCTGAAGATGCTCATGAATGTGTAGCTAATGGTGGGTGCTGTTTTATGCAAATAGTTTTCTTCTGCTGGGAGAAGAGAGATCAAGGAATACTTGGGTTAGGAAGGCTTCTGTCAATGTGGGAGAGTGGTACTGAACCTCAGTTTTTCTGCTGAGTGCCATTTGTCTGGTTTAAGTGGCTTCAGGATAAGTGTATGTCCATGCTGGGAGTAGTTTGGTCATTGCTTGTAAAGGATGGTATTGATTAATATTGATATCTGCTGCAAGGTAAGTGCTGCTGTAGTCTGATGTGCTGAGGCAGCTACTGATCATGGTTGATAAGAGTGTCTCAGCCTTTGTCTGACACTCTTTCTTCCCTCCTACCATTTCAGTAATTGATATTAGATTTCTCTTTTTGGGAGGTGCAGTATATATAACCTTATTGAACATGACAGGGTTTCTCTGTATCCTTTCCCTCTGTGGCATCTGGTACTGGACAGTGCAATAGGCTCTGGGAAAGAGTCAAGCCTATGTTACCTGGGTGAGCCATCTCCCTACCTCAGAGTGCTTTCCTTTCCTCCTGATGGCCTGTGATGGAGGGAGGGAGGATGCTGGCTAAACAGAACCATTCTCTTTTTTGTGCTGTTGACATTAAAATGCAGGTTTGTCTGTTTTGGTTCTAATCTCTTAAGAGAAGTGAATCTCTTCTGAAGTAGATCCAAAGCCCTGGGACCTCACTGTGCTGCAGCTGCCAAGAGACACATGTGGTGGAGTCCCATATGGGATTCCTCTCCAGGAATAGCCTGCACTGGTCTAGCTGGACATAAAGCTTTTGCAGATTTCCCTTGGGCTTCTCTTTTATTTTCACTGGCTCTGTCTTACAAGTGTGACTTACGAGTGAGAGGAGCCAGCTGGAGTTCATGGTAACCCTCAAAGTTGAGGTGTGTCCTTTTTTTTATGGAAATGAAGCAAATAGCCTTTTAATGGCTTTTGTTCAGTTACATGCAACTTGCTCTGCTAAAGGTTGATAAAAGGGGTCCCCTTTTGCATGAACAAACATGGCTAGGAAAAAGTCACTCTGATTATCAAGTAAATTTTATCCTCCTATCTGGAGGCAACAGGAGGGCCTCTAGAATTAAGACAAATGTAGCTAATGTCCTTTTAACGGTGATTTGATTATTCTTTCATTACAAGTAACTAGTTCCCTTTTCTAATTATATGTCTTGCTTTTATCTAAGAAAAATTACCCAATTTATGGGAGCGGACCATTAAAATTGCTCATCCACTAACAGTTTATTGTAGTGCTATGAGATTGCTGGTTTCAGAAAATGTCTGTATTGCAATAGATTTTTATAGATTTTTGGTTCTTCTGCTGTTTTGCCAATGGTCATGACAAATGAGAAAGCAGGTAGTGAGGGTGGATGTACAAGGCAAAAATTGGATAGGTCAGTGAGCACAACCACTGCACACATTTAGTGTGCCTTTTAGAGAGTGAGAAGTATTGGAAAGGAAAGGGGCACTAGGGAATGAGACCAAAATACATAAAGATACACTGGTACCTGGAAAGGCTTCAGGTTTAAAAAAGATTTAGCAAATTCAGGTAGAGCTCTGTCTGTGTTTGACCTCTACACTTCTTGGTTTTTCTCTCTCTCTTCTTCTCTTTCCCCTGCAACTGCTGTATGAGCATGTTATTCAAATGGGAGAGGGGACATCAGTCAACCAAGTGACAGAGCAGGGATGGGACAGGGGGCATTGGAGGTGTAGCTGGGAGCATGATTTGGAAAGCCATGGGTCCTGCAGGCAGGTCACTGCAGGCAGGTCACTGCAGGCCACTTTTGTTCGTTTTGTGATGGGCTAGGGATGCCAGCATGCAAAGCTGGTGCAGAGAGGTAGTATCTCTTACTGTATCAATTAACAGTTTGAAAAATATACAAGCATTTGATCTGAAAGTACAAGTGTAGTTTCTCTGTATAATCTAAATGTACTTTTTTGTTCTGTGTCATATAATATTAAGACTGATGGATATCTGAAGGTCAAGTGTTCATCTATACAGATAAACTGACTGGTAAAGGAATTGTGAATGGTTATTCCTGTAAACTAGAAGTAAACTGGGGTAATTCCTTTCATGGAAACTTCATTCTATAAAGAAAGCCACTTTTATTCTGAAATATAGTGCATGCTAGGGGAGCAATAACAACAAACTATGATTATCAGACTATTCCCAGTGTAGAGCAGCCATAAGAATAAAGTAAGGAAAGGGAGAGGAGAAAAAAGATAGAGATGGAAAGAAGGCAGTCAAGAGGTCAAGTAGAGATACCTGTGGGAAGATGTAATACAACTATCCTTTCTCATCTGAATTTTACAGACTGAAATTAATTGCATAGTAGCCCTCAGAAATTTGTTCAAAGGTGAGGTATTTTGGTTCTGAAGAGTTCATGCTCTTTCGTCAGCTCAATGTGGCAATAGGATGTGTATGTATTGAATTTTTCCATACAATTTTAATGATAAGGCTCTTGGTTATGAGTTTAATTAGGACTCAGCACTGTCTTTCATGTACAAAGATCAGAAGTCTGAGGACTATGAAAAACACATGTTAAATGTCTCACTGCTTATGATTATATATCTGGTACACTATTAATAGTGACTTATATGTAGAATACAATAATTCTTCAGTGGAATAAGGACATAGCATATGCATATATATACATATTTTAGGCTGAAATGCCCTTTGACAAGCCAAGAACAGGGCACTATTCATACATTTTTAGCAAGTGAATTAATTTTGGCAGTTAACATACTGCATCTTTGCTTTAGTGAAATATCACTGTTGTACTTGTCTGCCATCATTATAGGCAAGCTGCTTAATGATGGCCTGTGGTAATGCAAATTATATCACTTAATTACTTGCATTAATGTTGTAGGAAGTTTCAGGCACACGGGGTGAGTGTCCATGGAGCTACAAGCAAAGAAAAAAGCTTCAGACTAGGGAAAGAAGTGTCTAAGTGTGGGGTTGACTCCTGCATTGGTGGGTTGAGCTTACCAGTGGGAGGTTTTGCCTTCTGGAGAAACCAAATGAGAGATGCAACCTCCCTTTCTTCTATTTTCATGTTCTACTGCAAATGGGAGAGCTGAGCTTTCTGTTGAGGTGAAGAGCTATGCTTACAACATATAGCCCCAAAAAGAGCACAGTGACATGCTGATGTTGGCTGTGTTGGCAGGTAAAACCATTTCTGCAGCAGGAGATACACTTCTGAATAGGGAGATTCAGATGTGGTCCTGATCCATGGATGAGTACATGAGGAGTTTAGTCTGAAGGTGCTAGATGTTCACAGCTTTAAACATTGATGTTGGGAGGAGTTTTCAGATCTAATTTCCATGTATTTGAACAGTGGAGACTTCCAGATAGAACACACAGAACAGCTGTAAGTGAATCCCAGTATTTATTTCATTCTTCTTCTTTATGAGGTTCCTCAACTTATTATTGTTTGTGTAACCTTTAGTAAAGTGTGTTGTTATGTAGTTAGCACTGCTCCCCTTCTTAAGAACAGGCAATTCTATGAATTGGCCTTATTTCTGTAACTTTAAATGCAGCTCTTTACCTGAGCTTAAAAGCTATGCATGGAGGAAAAAATAATAAGATAATTAAGGGGAAAGTTTTGGCATAAAATGTTATATTAAATGTATCAAATATTTAATAGATTTTTTTTTCTATTGTCACAGATTACCACCTTTTTTAGTTATTTCATTCAAATGTTTTCCTGGAGGGATGGTATCTTACTTTCCTGGGTATGATATTGGAGGAGTACTGGTTGACCAGCTTGCTTTATTGTACCCATGCTACTGTCATCACAGCTAGGTAGGAAACGAATGTTCTGCTCTGTCAAACCCTTCAGGAATTCTTACCCTGAAGAAGAAAGTTGCAAATTTTTTTCATGGAAAAAAACCCCCATGCTTCTGCAGTATGAATGAAGGCACCTCCATGCCATGGGCAGGGATATCTTTCACTAGACCTGGTTGTTTAAAGCCCCATCCAACTTGGCCTTGAACACTTCCATGGATGGAGCACCCACAACTTCTCTGGACAATGCATATCAATGCTTCAATACCCTCATCATAAAAAATGTCTTCCTTATGTCTGATCTAAACTCGCAGTTTAAAACCATTGTCAGGTTGCTCTGGCCCTGGTAAAAAGTCCTTCTCCATCCTTCTTAAAAGTCCCCTGTATATACTGAAAGGTCTCTTACAGATAAAAAGAAGTGTGTATCCTGGAAATGTCAGATCTGTTTTCCAAGATTTTCTTAGTATGCTCCACAGAAAGTAAGACTTGGATTTCTCTCCAGTAGATGTAGTTCCAATTTATTGGATTTTTGAGCATAGTAGCCCCAGCATCTCTCTGTAGGCTGCAGAAAACATTTCCAGGGAATGCTTCTTCCCATCTCACTGAGATTCTGCAAGTGTCTTTTTCCAGATCCTTAAGCAACTAAATAAAATTAAATAGGCTGAACATAAGCCAAAGTCTACAAATATGAGAACAATTTGATGAATATTCATAATGGCTGAAGATTACCCCTAATGGATCAATACAAACATCATTACATATTAATTATACAAACATTACATATTAATTACGAGCAGGTTATGTTCACTCAGAAAGCACATAAATGGTCATCAGGCCTGTATGAAATGCTTAATTTCATACTGTTTAAAGTGGCATTTGTTAGGGGACTGGATTTTCTACATTTTCCCCTTTTGCATCATACTTCTATACTTTCATTTAAAGTCATACTTTTTTTTCAGGTGGAATATTCCATATTTCTGATGCAATTGTTTTATTGTTACTCTTGGCACACAGCCATTTAATTTGTTCGAAAGAACAGTAGTTGCAGGGCGTGATAAGTAGGGAGATTGTCATCAAGAGTCAGTGTTTGCTTTCACAGAGCACAAGCTCCTTTTGATTCACTTTAAAAGGATAAGGCCTGATTTTTGTCTGGTGTAAATCAGAGAAAAATGCTGCCTGTTTAGAATGCGTGTCTTTTGTATTTAATTAATTCCTTGAAGATTTTTATTGTAAGCCCATTGTAGGATTTGTACAATCTCATTTAGTCTGTCCTTACTTTTGAAATTCTTCAGTTATACCTCTGTGGACTCTTTATGTTTCTCATATATCTCTGTGATGGGAGACTTGGTACTGGACGCTGCTTGCAAGGTGAGACTATTGATTTAGACAGTGATTTAATGCTTTCAGGACTTTTCTCAGTAGAATTCTTCCTGATATTCTGTCAGCTTTATAAAATGACACTGAACATTGTGCAAATGTTCTTATTTTGCTGACCACATCAATACTTAAATCATTTTGTCCTAGACTATACTTGATAACATGGCATTTCCTCTGTTTCTTGCTGTCCATTCAACCAGCATTTGTTAGGTCTATATGAAGGTTTTTCACAACTTTGTCTCAGAGTTCTGTTTTGACTGTCAGATAACATTGTGTCACTAGTAAACTTGCTCTGTTCACACTTTTCCAGATCATTAGTCAAGACATTGAGCAGTAGCCTACATCTTTAGGTGTCCTGCAGTTTATCTTTAGCCTGAGTGAAAAGTAAAACCTGTATTCCCACCTTTTTGCTTGCATCAGTGACAATGGCAGAACATGATGCATCTGAGAAGGCGGCCAAACAAATCTTGTCCCTATAGACTTTAGGATTGTTTGAATTTTGAACCAGTTTGGATAAAAAAATATGCTGTGAGCAGCTATGGTGGCATCAGAGTCTGAGAGTCCAAGAAACCTGTAGGAGTTGAAGGAGTGGAGCCCAAAGATGAGTGTTTCCTACAGCCTCAGAGCCAAGCACTTGTTATCTGGGGTCAAACTACCCTAGTCTGCCCCTGGCTGGCAGCTGACCCAGTGGGTGGCAGTGAGGAGTGGGCAGAGGAGATGGGTGTGTGTTGGGCCCTCTGCCAAGCAGCTAAACCTGTGCACCGCAGACTCCACTGCACTGGGATCGATGTAGGCACTCTATGTTTTTCCCTCTTCCTTCCATCAGTCATTCTAGTCATTACTGGAGAGATGTATTTCTGTACATAGCTTGTCAGAGCTTGTCAGTCAACGTGCAGGAGGTAGTGTGGAAGTCCACAATCCCTGGGAACTCTGCTTTCTTTGCTATGTTATATTCCCAAACCTTCAGCATAAGAATACTTAGTCCTGGCATCTTTTACATTCCCAAATGATTGCCTGGCTCCAACTCAGCCATGGGCTTTGCACTCTTCTCATGTTGCTGAATTATTGATGTTGCTTCATTGCAAAAGAGCTCCTTAACGCCCATGTTGCAGTGCAAGAGCCTGATGTGAGACAGTCCCTTCTGTAGTTCATCTCATCCCTCAGACACACATAGGCAACTTGCAGAGGGAATGGGTTGGGGTGAGGGAGGAGAGAATAATATGAGCAGATGGGGAAAAATGGGATCAAATATCAAAACACCAGGATAGGAGCCCCAGCTGAGAAATCGGAACAAAAAGACGTGTTTCATTATTTGGAAGGAGATGACTATGTCTAGTCCAATTTGGCAAGGAAGATCCACATTAGTTTTCCACATTTTGCTAAGGCAGCTTCTGAGGGAGTTGTTCCTGCAGGCCTGTCTCCCCTCTCAGGTTTGCCTCTAATTATGAACAGCAGAAGTATGATGGGGGAAGGCAGTACAGGGGATTTTGGAAGGCTCTGTGCTTGTTCACTGAAGCATGAGAACAAATTCTGTGCACATTTCAAGGCAGGAGCATGTCTGGTTGCCTACATCTGCCTCAAATCCTGCAATCCTACCTTACAATTCACTCATGCTGCCTGTGCAAGTGCAGCCTAAAAAAAATCCAGTTCCTTAGAATATCCCAGCAAGATCCCAATCAGACTTTTGGTACTAGCACATTAACCTTTTTAATGGTGAAAATAACTCATACCTCTCGGCATCAAACTTTGTTTTTTCAGCCCTGCATCACATTAGCAAGGGATGATTGTGCTTAGCTAGAAATATAGGGTACTCCTAGTTGGCTGCTAAATTACGGGCTTCTAAGTTTTTAGCAGAAATTCTGGTGTTAATCCTTAAATACATGACTTTATACTATACTCCATGATCTTCAGTTTAGTCTGTCTGTTTTACTCTTAGCCTACCTGTGCAATACTCTGATCTTTCCCTGCACTGACACAGCCTTTGAATCTTGTGATATGCTCTTGTTTCATTAGCATGTTTTCACTTTCTGGTGCCAAATTTGTTAATGAAAGTATTAAATAAGATCAGTTCCAAGGTCCCAAGCTTGAAGAAGCTTTAATTGGATGTGCAGGGTACATTTTGTAGATAAACAAAGGACACAGCACAGATCCTTATGGGAGCAAATCAGCCTAATCCTGATGTCTTCTGTAGAGTTATTGTGCTTATTCAGAGGATGCCACTTCATTTCAGCCTTTTGTCCTGCACATAGATAGCAAAGCAGTCCCTTATCCTATGGCCTGGGTAGCTTTATAAGGACTATGAAATATGATTTGGATGAATCATGATTGACTGCCAGCACTGATGTTGAGGTGGAAGGCATCAGTAGGACAGAAATACTCTTGCAGCAAATTTGTAAAGGAAAAACAAGCAAGAGGCTATTGTGCAGATGTGGAAAAAGGTAGAGGATACACAAGCCAAAAGCACTGAATAGACAGATGAGGAGCCTCCCAGAAATGCTGTACATTCTTGGGGCCATCAAGTCAGAAATGCATTGTGCTCCTGGCATGGCTCAAACAGCCACTTGTGAACTACAGATATGTCTTTATATAAACCACTAGTCAAGCATATTGCATATCTTCTTGTGTATAGAATACTATTGTCATGATTCATGGGTACCTTTTACCTTATTTTATGTGCAGAATTAATTGCACTTTCTGTGGAAAGGAAATATATTTTCAGTGGTTTTTTTTTAAATTAAATAGCGGGGAGCACATAAAGTAAACACTAAGCAATACCACATTACTAAGCATCTGAAAAGCAGTTAGGAGTATTAAAACCATGGGCTTCAGAAAAGTTATCTGCCCCTCCAGGATCCCCAAAGCTGTTGTGCTATAGGATATCAGCCCTTTTCCCACACTCTTCTGTCTCTCCTCTTTATCACACTGTTGATCTAGGGACACGAAAAGGAGAAAACCAAGAAATTACTTTCCAATTTATGGACATTAACCCAGTGCAGTTGTCCTTTAGCCTTTTCCTCATGTTTAGGTCTTCTTTCTCATAGATTCTGTCTAGACCTAAACAAATCTGAAGTTACAAGTATTTAATCTTTCCAAATTTTTCCTTGTCCCCTGAGCCTAAAGGCAGTTGTCTAAAGGCAGTGCTTTTCTGGTAACTCAAGAAGAAATTTATTAAACATTGCATGGATTCCTAGATATCCAGGGAAAGAGCAGAGGGTAGAAGGCTATTAACTGAGAGAAGCTTCAGGGTTGTGTGTGTCTCCGTTAGGAGGATTGATGGCTGCTTTTTGGAATGGAGTAGCAAAATGCATGAGAGGCAAATTAGTAAGTGGGCACATTTAGGGCTGCCCTCAATTTGAAGGATCTCACTGTCAAACTTGTTGCAAGCAGGCAAAACTGAATTTTTAAAAATGAGGATAAGGACAAAGAAGGAAAAATACATCCTATTCCTCCAAAACATTGGGCACATACTAGGCACAAGCACACTCCCTCCCGTTTAAGCACCACCAGAGAGCTGTGTCAATGAACAGTCTTCATGCTAAGGGACAGCACTACTTTTGGTATAAGTCAATTTAATTTCAGCAGGTCAGTGTGAAGTACACTGCAAAACTATAGAAAAGCTGCAGAGAATTCCCTATAGCAACTCTCAGAATTGCTTTCCTTTAGCAAGTGTCTGAATAGCCTGACCTCAGCGATTTCCCTCATAATAACGATTTATGCTGGCTCAAAAGAGAGAGCACCAATTAAACTGTAAGCCAGCAACACATCTCTAAAAGTTTTTGTCCTCTGTTTACAGTAAGCATTTTTAGAATAAAAGAACTTTACCTTCTAACTGTTCTGGTTTTCCTTTAGCTGTGATTTTTTTTTTTTTTTATAATAATGCCCTATCACCTGGGCAGTCAGCTCAGTGGAGGAGGAGGCAACAAGTTTCATCAACAATCTGGACAGGGAATTGAGTGCACCCTCAGACAGTTCAAAGATGACACCCAGTTGGGTGGGAGTGTGGATCTGCTGGAGGGCAGGAAGGCTCTGCAGAGGGATCTACACAGGCTGGAGCAATGGGCTGAGGCCAGTGGCACGAGGGTCAACAAGATGAAGTGCTGGTTCCTGCACTTGGGTCCCAACAACTCTATGCACTGCTACAGTCTGGAGGCAGAGTGGCTGGAAAGCTTCTCCAGTGAAAAGGACCTGAGGGTGTTGGTTGGGAGCAGCTGAACACAGGCCAGAATGTGCCCAGGTAGCCAAGAAGACCAATGACATCCTGGCCTGTATCAATAATAGTGGCATGGGACACCTTCCACAAGACCAGATTAATCAAAGCCCTTTCCAGCCTGGCCTTGAACACTTTCAGAGATGAGGCATCCACAGATTCTCTGAACAACCTGTTCCAGTGCCCCATGCTTTGGAATGGTACCTTCCCCAGTCTACAATGTAGAGAGATGCTCCAGCTGGGACTCAGAACCAGAGTGCAGTCAGGTAGTGGTAACAGTGTACTGTAGTAGGCCCTGGTACCATCTGTGAAGTCTTGCTCTATTTATTTATTTTTGTCACAGTCAGGGTCCTAACTATCCCTCTCTATCACTCATCTGCTTTTTTTCCTGCACTAAACAGTTGCTAGGGATTTGGCCAAGAGGCAGGCTTCTCAGAAGGTCATCAGTTCCAGACTTCAGTATGGGATTGTGGTGGTAAATCAGCTTGCCACCAGCTAGAATACTGAAGACCAGTACTTTGCTCTTTGCCAAAATGGAGGAAAGCAGGTAATGGCTGCAGCAAAAAACAGGTATCTGGCAAAATATGTTGGGATATCAGTAGAAGAATATGGAATATTTTCAGAGGAAGGATCCACTTCCTGTTATCCTGAAAGGGTTAGGCTCCTCCAACAGATTGCTGAATCTGCCTGCAAAATGGGTTTAAATCTTTGCCAGTTTGCAGTAAAAAACATGAACTGCAGGAGCAAGCCTAATTAACACTATTCTACAAGCTCTCCTGCAAGGATCCACGGAGAAGGCCAGGATGACCTTCCTCCTTCAGTGGCATTGGTCTCTCTCTTGCTTCAGAAGGCCAAAAAGGAGGTGGAAAAACTCGTGACTCCTTGACTTGAGATACATCTGACTATGCAGTGTTGCCCTTTCCATTCCTGTATTAGTGTTTTAGCTGTAGTTCCACTGTTGTACCAGTCCTTAGGCTGAAGCAGATCTCTGAGTGCACTGGAGTAGGAATTGCCATTCCCAGCTGGACATGGCTAACATTGTTTATTGTGTACTGAGTTTATTGTGTACTGTTCATCTCAATGCTGTTAAACTCACAGCAAGTTTGTGAAATGCACTATGCATAACTCCTGTTGTTCTGACACCCATCTAGCTGGAGTCAGGCATGGAAAGGAGAAGAGAAAAATCACTCTCCTGGGTTATCCCTTACAGTAGGAGACCACTCTTTTTCCATTTCACCACATTCTTTACATTCATTCACAGTCAAGGTTAGGTCTGGAGGAGAACCAACCAGATCACGAGCCTACTGCAAAGCCATCAGCTTGAGGCACAGGGATAAATGTTAGTGAATGTTAACCTGCAGGAGAATGGGGAGTGTGCCTCGTGGAGCATCTTGCTCTTTCAAATGAAGGATTAGGAATCTGTTTTTACAAGGAAAGGGAACAAATACCCTCTGTTCAACTCTATTCTCTTTCAGAGATGGGGAGAGGAAAGGTTCCCTTCCCCTGGTGAAAAAGTAAGGACCAGTAGTAGATTTGGACCCTGAATTCAGGACATCATATTGTCTACCTTTCTGTGTCAATTTTAGCATTCATGTTTCCCCAAATCTGGACAGACAGTTCCTAGCACACTTCCAGAAGGATGTGACACATGTTAAGGTACACTAAAGACAGTGTGCCTTGTTTGTACAGTAATTAGCTCATCCCCATTTTGATTGCAAGCTTTCACTGCCAAATATTTGGGAGAAACTTACTTCCAATGATATTGCAGGTATACATCTGCCAGGATGGATCTGTTCTGAATGATGTTTGCTTTCTTCAAGCATTTGTCCTTTGAAGCATTGTCCAAAGCAGACACTTCCTTTGTAATGCCTGGCAAAAGATGGCTTGAGAAACCACCCCAACCTGCTTCAAGCCAGCTTCTGAGCTGAAAGGAGGAATGTGGCCACAACACTGCATCCATAACAGTGCAGTGTTAGAGAAAATAAAGATGGAAGTGTTGCTTTTTTCCTGCTCAAAGAAAGTGAAGTGAAACAGGCGCCTCACAGCTTTTGGTATCAACCTAATTGAATAGAAAAATTAGGGCCATAAAGTAATCTGGACTTTATAGCTGAAGTCTGATCTCTGTCAAAGCATTTCAAGGATGTGCATCATGCATGTAAAAGTTATTATAATTATGGCAACAGAACTTGCACGCTAATTTGTGCTGCCCTTGCCACAAAGTACCCTGACAATTCTTCTGTTGTCATTCTGCATCCTGAGAGATGCTGAGCCCCCATTAAAGCTTGAAGTCTGGTGGTGGAAGTGTCCCTGCCTCACCCAGGTGTGTCAGTGAGTTGTTAAGAGGATATAAACAATTTAAAGGCAATAACCTGGAGTTCTGTGTGTTTTCAAGCAATGCCTGGGCAACAGGCAGTGATGCCTTGCCTACAGTACCTTTGTGAAGCTCCTATCACTTTGTCATCATGCCTGTACTTGGTGTATCAGGGGCAGTACCCCTGTAGGTATGAGGTTACTGCTGTATTGAGTCCTGCCCATGCCTCCATCTCAGCCCTTTCCAGAGGTACAGAAGCTGGGGAGGATATCAGGATCTTTCTGAGGAAGAAGCATTTGGATCATAATGCAGCACTTCACTTATGCAGCCAGGAGAGCTTTGCTCACCCTTAGTAGCTGCAGGTACAGGAGGGAGACTGTTGGACATAGCCCCTGCTCCCATCATCTTCCACTGCCTGCATGTCACTTACGTGCTGCTTAAACCTCCTGCCCACATTTCTCTCATAGAGTTTTTCAGGCTTTGTCTGATTCATGAATTAGATCTAATCCCTGCTAATCCCTAATCTAACCTAATCTAATCAAGCACTGCTTAAGAGCTTGTTAAAACTGAACGTTAACATCTAAGTAATATTCCAAAACTCCATATAATTTCATTCCTTTTGCACTCAATGCAACATCTTGTTTTTGTTTAATGCCACTTCCTCGGCTGTTTTGGGTTTTTTTCTGTATGCCTACACAGTATTTAAATTTATAACACATCATTTTAGTTGAAATCATTAAGAAACCTGAAGCACTCATCGAGCCTTAGAACTGAAACACTGCTCAGCTCAGTTTAGAACTTCAGCTTTCACCAGCAGATCTAAGCTTCCTAAAAGTTACAACTACCTCAGTTATGAAAAAAAAATGAGATTGTATTAACAGATTTCTTGCAGTTTAGAGTATTAATTCTCTGTCA
The DNA here is from genome assembly GCA_013400855.1 of Buphagus erythrorhynchus. Lineage (NCBI taxonomy): Eukaryota > Metazoa > Chordata > Aves > Passeriformes > Sturnidae > Buphagus > Buphagus erythrorhynchus. Next base: position 138,320 of record VZTT01061147.1, read on the forward strand.
ATTAACTAAAAAGCATCATTAAAGACTGTGGGAGCTGGGCACTTACTCAGGTGCCTGGTGGCAAAACCAAGCCAAGCCAAGCCTAGCCAACCTACAAGAAAAGCACATTTCACCCTCCAGATCATTTTAGCAGGTCCTTTCCTAGGGCATAACTTGTTGTTTACAACAAAGGAAATACTACAACTGAAACACGGTCCCCAGGGGGCACTTCCCTGTCTCCGTTAACCGGAGGAAACAAGACACACCTTCCATGTGACCTGAGAAACTGCTTTCTATCGTGCCATATGGACCTGAGGTAGGCAGGGATGCCAAAACCATCCCTAGGCTGCTGTCTTATAAAACTCTGCAACAGTTAATGCATGTCAGCTCTGGGAGACAGAGATGTAAAATGCATTGCAATGCTTTTGAACATTCCACTAGAACCCTTGTCTAATCGAAAGGTCATGTATTGCTGTGATGTGTCTTGAAATGAAAAAAGTAATCCTTCTTCTTAATGAGTTGAGAGCAGCACTGCATGCTGGTAGGGGTACACTTCCCTGTTTATATTGTGGGTTGTTTCCCACCACTTGCAAAATAGATCTCTGCTTCATAGAAATGCTGCATGAGCACTTAAAACACTTTGCTCTTGCTGGAAGCTGTGGCTGATGTCTTCTTGTGAGGGGTTCTCAGAAGTCCACAGGAGCTATTTTCAGTGGGACAGCAGGTCTGTCTGTTCCTCTGCACTATAAATTGTGTCTTTAGGTTGATCTGCATATTCAGAGTTATGTTACTGAAAAAGTTAGTATTTTATCAGGTAGCTGTCTGCATCTCAATTTTGAGGACAAGTAATGTCCTCAGAAGTACTGAGCACTCATGATTCCTAGGCTTCTGGCAGCACAGTTCCGAGTTTCAATTTATATATTTAACTATGATATCCTGCCTTTGTTATGCAAGCCATGAAATATTTTTTAAGACAGGTCTTTTGTTAACAGTAGTTCAAGTTAAGCTGTAATGCTTTTTACAACATATATTTTATTAAGAGCTTTTGATAAATGCTAAACAATGGGAAAGAAGGGAATATCTTCCATCCCTTCCATGATCATCACCACACTATCAGGCTTGTGAGTATACTACAGGGGAATTCTACCTTGACTTCAGGAGGCTGCAGGATCCCACTGCTTGCAGCAAGGCTCTGAGCATGATCCTCAGGCCACAGAACTCTCACCAAAAGAAAACATTAAAAATGTACCAAGTAAAATACTCCTGCAGAATGATGGCCAGCTCTAATCAGCAGAAGAGAGCAAAACAACAAGAAAAACTGGGAAAAGCCTGAGAAGGATTCTCCAAAGGCGGTCGTTTAAAATCTGCCCTTATATAACTTGTTGAAGTCACCAAATATGAACCTGGGCCAGCAAACTCATTCAATTTTTTATTCTATAAATAGTTTCCTCTTTCCAGTGGCATGAGTCTAAGATTTAATAGTGGTTTGGCAGTTTGCAGAGAAAAAAACCTGAGCAGTGTGCCAGTTTGCTGAGAGGGAGGAGCAGGGGGATGGTGAAACACCCTGCAACTCATTTTCACTGCACCCAATTGACTTAAGGCTTGGACTTAACCCGTTTGTGGGATTCAACCTTCAACATGTCTGATTATTTGGAAAACATTGGAAAGCTCAGACCTCAGGGGAGGCACTTCCCCAGCACCCTGCCTGCCTGCCTGCTGCAGTGCTGGAGCCTCTGCTGCTCTCCCTGCTGTGCTCCAGCACCCCGACAGGAGGTTCCTGTCTAAATATCCATCAATTGCTGCATAGTTTTTAACGTGGGGGAAAAGCACCCAAAATGTTTATGTTTGTTTGGTTTGGGGTTTTTTTTGTATATTTTTTTGTATTTTTTTTTTTAATGATTATCCCCTACAATTTGCTTTCCCAGCCTGGTTCTGTGTTGCTCACTGGAAATGCAGACTTAAAAGAGGCAGTACTGGAACTGAAGAAACCTGGCAGGAAAGAGAAAACAATGGCTTGGATAAAAATTATTCCCCTGGATAGAAATGGATAACCAGACTGACAGGGATGGAGAGGGATCCCCAAACTCCAGCCCCTGTCTTTGGGAGGCTGCTTTGGGAAGGCTGAGGAGAGGGGGGCAAGCTGAGCTGGGAGTGTAGGAGCCCTGTAGGAATAGGAAGGGGGGGAGCTGCGGCTGCAGGGGTGTGTCAGCTGGAAGCTGGAGACTGATGGAGCTGGCTGCGAGCTCCTGCGCCCCCAAGGATGAGCAAATGCAACTTGCTTGCCCTGGGAACAGAGAGGATGCAGGTAGGTAAGGGAATATGATGGGACACCTCTGTGTGCCTGAGGCATTATACCTTGGCCACATGTCACTTCAGTTTTGTTGGTGATGAATGAAAGGGGTTTCCAGGGGGAAAGTTGCAGATTTGTAGCATTCGGATGGTGGAAAGCAAACCTTTTTCTGAGAGAGCCGAAGTAGGTGTAGCTGGTCACAGCTTAGTGTGAGCCTTGGCACCTCCCCCAGGAGAGGGACACAAGTCCCTTCGCTCACTGAGCATCCCTACTGAGACCCCAGGAAGGAGGACAGTGTCTGTGGCAACAGTAGTAGGAACATTTTTCATTGACAAATGACAAAACTCTCATTTGTCGTTTACTGTTGTTAGTCTTCAGTTAAAAAATAATACAAACGCATCAGAGTCATCCCTGCCTCTGCTGTGGATCCTCCACTTGGAGGAGGCCTCAGAGGAAGGTCCCTGGAGGGCAGCTCAAGCTGCAGACCTGCTCTGTGTCACTGGCACAACTGTGTGTGCAAAACAAGCACACCCAGAGGTCTGTGCCCCAGCCTGGCCCCACAGCTCCTCTGTGCACACTGTGTGTTCCCTGTGCAACAGAGAGCTCTTTGCAGGGCTGATGCTCCTTCCCACCACCATCCCAGGTGCAGCTAGCCCTTTCCTTTCAGGAAATGTAACCCCCTCAAACAAGAAAGGGAGGAATAACCTGTTCAGGAGATACCTAAGAGGATCAAATTAGGAGAAAGGAACCTGTCAAGATTCTCCTGTGCTTTTGACCTACTATCTCACATCTCCTTAATAGTGGCTTCTACTTTAGGGCAGAGCTTCATAATGGTCATTTGGTGCTCAGGTCTCCATCCATGTTGTGGGCAACCTGTACAATGCCTGTGGAAGTAGGATTCATTGGCATCCCAGCTGGCTTAGGTTTTGTCCTGCTGCCCCTTGCCTGCCAAGAATGTTCTGTGTGCCCCAAATGGGCAGGGAGAAAAGATCTCCAAAGACAGCATCTTGAAATGCCAGGCTGCAGTTCTTGGCCAGGCATTTCCACCTTACACAGAAAGTGGGAATCCTGTTCTTAAATACCTTGAATGAGGTGTTTTTAATTCATAAAACTTTTTGAGGTTGTTCACCATTTGCCTTTTCATGTTTTTTCATGTTCATTGTGCAGAAAAGAACATTTAATTTTTAAGAAGAAAAGGAGTATATATGTTGTTAAGCAACAAATGTATTAAATATTTCATCAAGGGAAGTGTTTTAATAGGCACTTCGGGTTTCATGTGCTGTTTGCTTTTGATAGCTTAGGTGAAAACTCTTTCTTGAGGGAAAATGTGATCTTCTTTTGCCAAGACAAAATGTCTCGCAGCCCAAGTCATTACATTTACTTGGCCATGACCCTGATCAGAAGAGTAGTGACACTAGTTCATAAATGGATGTTCATACCAGCAGCCTGATGAAAGACTAGAGCCCACAGGCTTTAAATATTGAGCATGACACTATTTTTCAGAAGTTGTGCTATTAATATCATGGTAATTTTTGCATGGAGCTAATTAAAAGTTGTCATATGGTCTGTCTCCTGCATGTGGAATGACACCTGGTCCAAACAAAGGCAGTGCTGAACTTCATAAGCATTTGGGGTTAGATTCTCGTTTGGAGTAATCTGTGTTTCATACTTTCACCTCATTATACTTGTATTTGATACATTTCTATGGCAGTTAATACTGGGCTGTGTTTAGACATTTGCATATGACTTAATGTTATGCTATTTACATACAGAGCATGGTACATAGGAATACAGCCTGCTCTTTGGAGTCTGATAAAATGCCAGTGAGCTTGTAGGTGTGATGCAATGTACCTGTGATCAGGGCTGAATCAGGGATTGAAAATGAGCTGTCAGGGAGGATGTCATGAAAGCAGGCTCAGCCTACAGTGCCAACTCATCTAACCTTTGGCTGCAGGGGGAAAAGGGAGGAACACTCTTTTCCCATGCGTTAGCACCTGCAAAAATGAGAAATAAAAGGCAGTCTGTTTCTGGTATTCCTCTTCCTCAATAAATCAAATGGTATTTTGGGAGGATTACAGTTCTACAGACTAAGTGGTTTGACATAAAATAATTTTGTTGCAAGTTGTGAAGTGAGAAGTGCAGAAAGGAAATTTCTGTTCTACTTTACCAAAAATTCCTTCTTGGCTCCTCTTGGACAGAGAGAATAATTCAGACACGATGGGCTTGTTTCCCTCCTAAAGGAAGCAGCACAAATCAATAATTTTACCTGGACTCATCTGCATGGGAAGTCAGACTACTGTAATTATAGCTGTATTGCTGCAGTTGTGCCATATAATCTCTTGTGTATCCTCTTATTACAGGATAAAGAGTGACTTCTTTTCAGCTTAGTTTTAACTACTTCTTCTGATGTTAAGAAACATCAAGTGTGTTGAAAATGGCCATGGTTCATATAGGAAGATAAATACTCACATGGGGAATTAAGTTGCCAGCATGATTAATTAAATTCACACCTTCCTTTATAGTGGTGTAATTCCCCTTTTCTGCGGTTAATGTCAGGTTCAAGGCAGTGTTCATACTTCTTGCAGACTTCTAAAACTTCTGCTTAGAGCATGCTGCTAATGAGCTGCCCAAGCAGAAAACCTGATTTCTGACATTTTAACAGGAAGGTGCTTTCTGCTGCTGCAGCTAGGGCTGGGAAAAGCCAGAAGTCAGTGATGTAATCCTGTCCGTGAGACCTCAGAGCAGTGCAGAGTATCCCATAAACATTATTGTTCTCACTTTTATATCCTTGTTTATTTGTGCTTGGTTAAAAAATGAGCCCTACTGGTGCTAATGGCAGAAATTGGAGAGGGTTGGAGTGAGACAGGCTTTTGCCCAGAGAGCACAGAGCATTTCTCTAGGAGTTATCTTTGTCTGGTTCCTGGCCCTGTGTTCACTGCATCAGGCAATGTTTTTTGTCTAAAAGAATGAGTGAATTCTGTAACTCTTCCCTCATGAGACTGGTTAGTTTTATCATCTCCAACAGGATGCAACCATGTACACAGAAACTTGCTCAAGTCTCTGCATGAAGGTTGAGCTTGGATTGGTAATAAGGACTGACTTTTAGCCCTGGGGACATTTCTCCTGGTTGTTTGTCATGACCTGCTACACCTCAGAAACCAGAATGATCCCCCTTCCATTTCTCAATCAGACTGGAAAAAAGATGCAATATTGTCACATATTATAGTCAGCAGTTTCAGTGCCAGAAGGGCTGTTCTTAAGAAAATTCTCCTTGGCTGGCAGCATGCTGTGCACTGTGCCATTGGTGGTGACCTGCCCTGGGGACAGAGTCCACTGTTGGCTCTTAGCAGTGCTTGGGTATGAGGTAAGTTGATGCCTTTTTATTCTGTTTAAAGGAAAACAGAAATACTCTTTATGTGATTATTAAATATACATGTTCCTGGTTTTATTCCATCAAGAAAATTAAATCCTGTGGTTTGGCTTTAGTGTATGCAAACCTTTGAAAACCTAGATTACAAAAAAGTTCAAAATGTCTCTTAGAGCCACAGAAAATACTGTGAATAAAGATGGACCAACAAATAGTTTCTGCCTCACAACTTGATTATATGAAGATTCCACAGCTAAAATCTGAGGTCAGAAATCTGCCTCCTGCATCCTAGGGTTCTGGTATGTTTAAGTCATTCATAAGATGATGCCTATCATTGGTCAGAAGAGCTGTATTTTTTTACCTGTAATTATTTTTTAAGGAAAAGTGTGTTAAATTATCCTGTCACTAAGCCCATTTTGACCAGTGACTTACTACGTGTTAACAAAGTGTTAAAACCTGAATCCTGCTGTCTCCATAAGAAAGTGCACCAAAATCCCCTTCTGCTTGGTTTGGTGAAGGACAACACATGGTACCTGTGCAGGGATGATCTCAGCTTAGAAACAGGATCTCAGCTCAGTGGGGTGCTGACATATACAGTCAGGGTAGGATCAGGCTTGGGTTTTGTATCTCTCCTGAAACAGCTTCTTTCACCTGAAGCTGTAGAAGGTGAGGCAAGCTGAAGCATATTCTTTGCATCACTCCTGAAGAACAGCTCCACATTTTTATGTGATAGCTACAGAGTCATTTCCCATACAAGAAGACACTATTCCAGCTTGCATCCAGACCAGAGTGGTTACAGTGATCAGACTTGCCCTCTTTTTCAGCCTCCAGCAAGCTTAATACTTCATTACTGCAAAGGGAATCACTGCAAAGGTCTTGCTGCGTGAGCTGATCCGTAAACTTGATGATGAATATTTTTGGTGCAATATGGGCTCTTTCTTTAGCTGCCATTTTTCAGAGACTAGCTCAACATTGTGCAGCCAGCTCTACCAGTCCCTAGGAGTATGTCCCTTTGTGCTCCATAATCAGGTGAGCTTCTTTGCCCCTGTGTTCACTGCTAAGAGCACACAGCAGGGAGGGGGAAGATGCACACCTGAAGCGTGGATATGCTGCATTCTTCCTGGAGAGAAGGAAGAGCATCACAGCTGATGGAAGTTGGCCACCTCTGTGTGTTGCTACGTGGATAGATGGATGATGTGCACGCAGGTACAATAATGTGCCTTTCTCTACAGTTTGTGTCCATTTCTTTTCTCTTGCATGCTAGACCTGTTTCCTCAATACTTTGAATTAATTTTACTGACCTGATGCGCTTGGCATGCAGAGGTGATACTGCTGCTGTGAGTCATTCCCGTGGGATGAGGTAATGCTCCTGCTGGCTTCCCCACGCGCTGGGCGGCCGCTGCTCTCCCCAAAGGAGTGGTGACCCAGAGACAGTGCAGCTGAGCATGGGGGCCGTGCCTCCTCCCAGACCTCACTCCTGCAGGAGGCTACTACATTTTCCTATTCTCCTTTAAATTGATGCTTTCTTCTCTGTGCATCCTGCAGGCAAGTGCCAGAGCCCAGCTCTGCTGGTGAATGGGGGCATGGATTAGTAAATAAAGCTTTTCTTCATGCACTGCATGTGAACATCTCTGCCATACAGCAGTTCCTACCTGCCCTCTCCCACGGTTTAGGCTTCCACCAGGCAGTAGGTGCAAGTTTTGGCCGATGGCAGCTGCAGATATCACATTGCACAGAATGTCCCTTTTCACTTGGGGGCCAGCCCATGCTGTGTCTGTTTCTGTGAGCACTTGCCTCCTCTGCTTATGGCTGCATCTCTCTGCATCGCTCTGGATTGCTCTGAATCGTTCTCACCCCTCTGTGTCCCTCTATGTCCCCCTGCGCATCTGAGTGGCCAGAGCAAGGAGTCAGGTCAGTGAGCAGGCTCCTGCTCCACCTGCTCCTCCCATTGGAAGCAGTCAAATCTGGGGGAGCAAGGCTTGCTGGAGGCTGTGTCTGCTCTATTTTCTCAGAGGCCATTCACACCATATGCCCTAATATGTATTTTTTAATTACATTGCTCCTGGCTCAAGTGCCATTTACTTGGAACAGGCAGGTTTTCCTCCAGTGCAGCAGTGTATTTACAGCCCTGCTAGTGCTGGCACAGAGAGGATGCATCTGGGGGCATACCCAGGTGGTTTGACAGTCCACCAAAGCATTGATTTTCCTTTGTTTTTTAAATGTTTATTTTATATCATATAATATCACATAATATCATCATATATCATATTGTATCATATATCACATCAATCTTTTAAGAGATATCTTTATATTTTATATTATTCCCAGCCCTCCTCCCTGTCAGGATGGAGCCCCAGCAACAGGAATGTGGGACGGGGTGTCACAGTGCAGGGACCACAGTGCACACTGGGCACTTTGTGGCTAATCAGTTCTTATCTGCTCTCCCAAAACTGACAAAAGTAGGCATAAAGCTGTAACAGGAGCAGAAATTTGGCATGACCAAATCCTATTAATTCTATATAAAAGCAATTAGGTGTTGGTGTCACATCTAGATTTCACACATACCAGGGCTTTATCTCTTACTGTACAAATCTGGTGCTGGTGGTGGCAGATCCGCAGCCACGAGTTCTCTCTCATACAGCTCCCCCAGCACTGATGGCTACAGGAGATGGTGCCCGTGCTGTTCTGTGATATGAAGGTAAACCAAAAGAGGGATGTCACTTTTGGCACCTCGGGGGACTGAATGAGCTTTTCACTAAAATAGAATGGTTTAGGTTGGAAAATACCTTTAAATCAGATGTTAACACAGCACTGCCAAGTCCACCACTAAACCACGTTCCCAAGTGTCACATCTATACATCTTTTAAACTCCTTCCAGGATGGTGACCCACCCACTTCCCTGAACAGCCTGTTCCAATGCTTCACCACCCTTTTAATGAAGAAATTTTTACTAATATCCAGTCTAAAACTGCTCTGGCACAACTTGATGCCATTTCCCCTTTAAAAATTTCCCATCACTGTGAACAGTAATTATCTTTGTGAGCACTGTCAACATTGCATCCCTCATGTTCAGCTGCTGTTTGCCACCACTACTTTCAAAAGAGATCAATATGACACCAATCTGTGAGGAGGCGTGTTCCCATAGACCTAAGTCTTCCAGCACATAAACAACCCAGGAGTTTTTTTAAAACAGTACATCTTTTAATGAAGTAGGAGGTGTCCTGGGCTCATGGAAGATGCAATGATGAGGGCATGAGTGGTCTACAAAATACCTGCACCCTTCTCACACTAATCAGAAATCACTGCTAGATTTTATCAAATGGCTAAAGAAGCTGAGGCAACGCTCATTAGCCCTTAAAGTTCTGATTTAGGTGGAAAAATGTACTAGAAAGGCTTTGAAATTCTACATCTAGCTGTATAATAAAAACATCCACATCCAGCTGTACTTGCGTGTCTGAAGTCTTTAGATTTCTTATGCATGCTGTGACATTTCCCCTCTATTTAATGGCATTAATCCTATGCTGAGATTGCCTTGGCTTGTTGCTGGGATGCTCTCCTGCCCAGCCTTTTGCTACAGTTGAGCAAATGAATATTTTGTGGTGTACAGAACTTGCCATTTGGGAATTATTTTTGCTACATGTTCTTTTCTTAAATTCCAGCACCACTTTTCTCTCTCTCTCTCCCTCTCTTTCGTGTGTTACTTTCTGTGTAGTGTGAGCCCATCTGCATTTAGTTGAACGAGTGGGAACTGTGGGCACGCAACAGTACATGATCCCTTCTATTACATAATTAAATTGCCATAATGTATATGACTTAGGAATATGTCTGAACAAGTTGCTATGAATCATACATTTTTTCAGCCTGAAACCGCCCTATTTAGCTTTTGTTAATCATTTCACTGCTCCTACATTTCAAAGTAAAGCTTCCCTTTTCTTCAACTCCAAAGGCAAAAGGATGGGAAGAGTGAAACACATTTCCATCTCAGCTATTCTAGTGCAATATGAACATAAGGTAAATTACAGCACGTGCAGTTGAGATCAGAATCTGGCACAGAGTCTCTGTGCCCTGTGATAAGAAGTTTGTGCACTCCTGGCCTACTGAACTATCAGTAAAAGCAAGCAAGTAGGTTGGTAATTGTTGTAGTTCAATATCTCACATAAATTTTGGGCACAGATTCGTGGGGCAAGTTTTTAAAAAATTAAAAAAATTTGAATCTGTTGTTTTCTTTCCCTACCAGTTGCTACTTGATCAAAATTTAAAAAAACAACAACAAACTATTCTGTGTTTAGTAGGATCCTGCTTTAAGCAAGATACATCTTGCATTTATCAGAAAGTCTGTCTAATGAGAGAGAGGATCCTGCCAAAAACATGGGAGAGATTTGGCTGGAACTAAATGTAAGGAGCCAGAGGTAAAGGGGAAAAAGTCCAGTGTCCGCTTATTTAGTGTGTCAGACTTTGTTTTCACTGGAGTTACTTTAGCTTTCCCTATGCAGCTCAGAGCTTGGTGCTGGAGTGCTGAGCTTTTCAGCCTGGTTGGAGTAGACAGGGTAGCTGAATCAGCGTGTCTGGGGAGTAGAAGTGTGAGTGTGAGTCAAAAGTGACACATACTCGATTAAAGAAATCCATTTGGTTCAGAGAGCCCTGCCACAGCTCCAGCATTGTCTGGGAGGTAGTGGGGCTGATGGGCTCGTGTGCTTGCCCTGTCCTGGCCCCAGCACTGTTCCCAGACAGGATCTTGTGTCTGGAGCTGGCACCAGCCAGTGCATCTCTCAGTGGGATCACCTACCCTGCAGATTTCAGGGGGGTCTCACTGCTTGTCCCCACACAAAACTGTATCAGCAGGCACCCCGTGTTTCAGACTGGAGTCTGCTTTACTGTGGATTTTGGTGATTCACATTCCTTCATTGCTTTCTGCCTTATTTCTTATTTCTGTTGTGTCAACAGCAACACAGCAGTTGCGAGTCAGGGACATCTTATTACCATGCAGAATTTTATAGTGAATGAGTAATCAAACCTCTGCAATGTGTTTTAGAGCCAGGCTTGCAAAATCTCTGGTGCAGCAAAGGGTCTGAGTGCAGCGCAGAGGAAGCACTGAGCAGTCCTGCCCTGCATGGGGGAAGGTGGTGAATGCACATAATCTGGGGAAAATTTAATGTTCTGTGTTTGGCAAGATATACTCGCGGCACTGCTAGCACAGGTCCAGCCTCTTTTTCCACTCTCTAGCACGGAGACTGCATGGAATGAATCGCCAATGCCATGCTGTGGCAGCTCAGAAGAGGAGGGGGGCCTTTGTCATGCAGATTAAAGCACTTGCATTCATACAGGCAGAGACTTTCTTGGCACAGTCTAGGATCTTCCTGTAGCTTTTCTTCTTTCATTAGAAGATTCAGCAATGTTATCCCTATTCCTTGTTAGTATGGATGTCTAGAATGAGCTTACATTTAATTCAGACACTACTGCACAATGGTTCTATTTATAAGATGTATAGAGAGTACAATTAGAAAAATGTGGGTGGGGTGACAAAGTATGGTACCCTTTACTCTCAGTGGCTGTGATGTTTTCCTCTTGCACTGCACAGGAATCCCAGAGTTTCCCAAGGCACTTGTTAATGTTAAATACTCCTGACCTTCAGACTGTCTTTACTGGGTAATAAAAATAGAACATGTTCTTACTTGGTATAGTGAACTCAACCTGTCCATTTTACACATGTGTATAAAATGTTACTGTGATAAGGCAGGATTGTATATACCCTGAGATAGTTAATGGAAGGAAATCCCTGCGGGAAGCTGGTCAGAATATGACCCTTCAGGTTGGAGGGACAAGCAGGAGGATAACCCTGGGGTTCTGCCCTTCCTCCCAGTTCCATGATCAGCCCATGTACCAACTCTGTTGCTCCCTCTCCTGCTGCAATATTGACAGCTTAAATATTTACTCCATATAACAGCATCCCTTGGAAATTGTAACACAATAAAAATATTGGAGGATTATCTGAGTTGTTTGTTATATGCCACATTTTCAAGCTGTTTGAAAAACACAGAGTTCTTGATGTAAGTTCAATGTACACAAAATCACACAGGTCACTATAATAAAATAATACCATGGACCCTATATAAATGACATTCATATACATAAGCAAAGCCCATGACACTGTGCTTGAACATAAGAATCTGTTACACAGCTGTCATTGTGGGTGTAGAAACAAAGAAAGTTACTGAAACCCAAAGAAAATTACTGATGCTTATTTTTGGGAAATATTATTGAATTATTTTTATTAATATATTCTGATAACTTATCCAATGGAAATGATGCAAATGCCTGTTAAGGAGTGCTCCAGGTGTCCTGGTTCATGAACTTAAAAAACAAAAGCTGCTTTGCTTTGATTCCCAATGCAGACTTTTCACCCTGATAGGCCAGATATTATCTTTCTGGATTTTGCTTAAATGCCCTTTTCTTAGAAAATCCACTAATTTCCATCTCATACTAATCTCTGTGAATTACCCCTCAGTTTAGAGCAAGAAGTACGGATCAAAGAAGTCATGCTTTACTTTTTACAGAGATGAAGAACCACTCAACAATGTCACAGGTTCTTTATTGTAATGCAAAACACTATGTAGCTCTCTTTAGAGGAGGATACTTCTGGATTTATCAAGATACTTACAGTTTCTGAGCAGTTCAGGAAGGGAATAAATTAAGAGAAACTTCAGATACTGAGACCTGTAATTTTTTTCTCCCATATATTTTTCAGGTTTTTAGATCATTTAATTGCATACTGAAAAAAGGATTGGAACACAATGTGCAAGTAAGGGCATTAAAAATGATGGTGTCACTTTAAATGCCACATTCTGAAGTCAGATAGTTACTCTCAAATGGACCACATGACTTCTGTAGTCTGTAAGCAGCCAAGGACCCCTGTATTAGAAAACTGGTCCACATCATTATCAGCTCCAAAACTCTTACCAGAAAACGGAAGTGAAAATTATTCTCATTCACAAGGCATTTGTAGTCAACATTTTATTCCAGTTAAATGTTTCTTTAATAATTTCAAAGCATATTTTTCTATTTTTATCACTACTGATCAGCCAAAACAAATCAGTGTATGTTAAATTAAGAACTTCTCATTGAATTGAATTAGTTTTTAGCCAGACTCTCATTTCTAATTCCCAATACAGCTAGAACACCTGCCTTGTAGTAGATAATACATTCTTTTGCTTAAATGCACAGGTGTCCTGGAATATAAGAGAATAATGATTTGGAGAGACTATCTATGTTCAAATAACAGCTCTTTTACTATGTGTTTTTGTTGTTGTTTTTTTTTAATAGTGGAAAGAAAAGTAAGCCAAGGGAACATTATTTTATAATAAAGATGGGGAGTCTAATCCAAATGTCATGAAATGCAGAGCTTTTTCCTCTGCATTTGGTGAGCTTTGGACCAAATGCCAGGCTTGCAAAATGCAGCATTTTGTGATGGCAGCCTCAACTCCACCACCTGATTTGGGGCTGGAGCTGCTGCCCAGATCAGCAACTCAAAGTTTGCTGCCAGCAGTCTCTCTCTGGGTGGGCATCATGGGCCTGTTTGCCTTTCCCAGCTGTGGCTGGGAACTGCTGGGTTGGGCTGGGAGACCTCTGCTAAGAGTGGGCATCTTTCCCTGGTGAGACAGGGGCCTGCAGTGTGATGGTGCAGAGGGCTGAGGCAGGCAGGGGAGCCTGCTGGTCCTCCAGGTTTTGCCACCATAAGGACACGGGTATCCTTGGCAGGAATCATCACACAGCAGGTCTGAGAATGAAAAAAGGGACAGTCATGCCATTTCACGTGGTTTCAAGGCATGTTCTTCCACACAGATTTTTTAATAATTTGCTTACTTGTAACTGACTTACTAACAGCCACAAACATGAGTTCTGTGCTGCTGAAAGACAGCCCTGGTGACAGAAGTTATTGCTTCTGCTTCAGGGAATGATCAGCAAACCCCTTCCCCATGCAGTGCTGGCAGCCTGCCTCCTCTCTGGCCAGCAGGATCACTGTCTCTCAAATGTGAAACTGAGTTACTTGGGAAGAGTGTGGGACTCCTCAGAGTCTCATTTCTCCCCAGCTTTATTGCACAGGCAGTGGTCTGGAAAGATTGTTAACATTAACTGAAGGTGCTGGGATTGCTGTGGCTGCTCTGCAGGCTCTGAGGCTTGTCTGCACCACTCTGGGTTGTTCAGGTCCTTGCTATGCGCTCTGCTGCCCTTTCTAAGGTGAAGCTTGTTACCTAGGAAAGGAAATTTATTAAACCTAAAGCTGATCAAGGCTTCCACTGCCCAGATGTGAAGTTTCCTCCTATGGCACTCTCAGTCCATGATGGGTTGTCTCCTGCTAAGGAGACACACTTAGTAGACACACTCCTAAGGCTGCACACTTAAAAGCCAGCATTAGATGCCCAGCTTTCACCCAACTCTGAAAAGCATAACCTAACAAAGGCTTATGAACAGCTGTGAACCAGTGCAGGAATGCCAGGTGTGGGTACAACTGGGTCCTGCCTCTACTCCAACACTGGAACTTCTGGTGAAATGCATCCATGAGCAAAGATGGGTTACCTGCAGGCTGCAACTCTGGGAGTCTCTTGAGAATGATGGAGTAAATCCCCAGAGGGACCCTTACATGTGGTCTGACCTCTAGACAGAGATCATAAAATATTAATAAATTCTCTGTGCTGTCTTTCTGAAGGGCCATGGTTTCCTCTACAGCAGTGCAAAGCCCTTCCCTCTGCATCTTGTCTCATTAGTTCCCATGCTCCAGTTGGGACAGTGGGGTCATGGCTCTCTTCTAGCATTTCAGTCATTTTATCTGCTCAGCGAGCATGGGATATCTGCCTCTCCTTTCCTATCTGAGCCCATGACATGTGTGTGAGGATGGAGAGTTGGACTGAGAGGCTGGACAGCAGGTCTGTTAGCAGGGAGCCCTCTCTGCCCCAGAATGGCCAAGGGAGGCAGGACACGTGTGAGCCTACACAGTGATGCTCAAAAGGCTGCATTCCCTTGGTGCTTGTGTTTCAGGATGACTAAAGTAATGCATGGTGTGATTAAACCTTGTGTTCAACACTGCAAAATAATGTCTTTGTACAAAACCAAAAGCAAAGACAACCTTTCTTGGAACTCTCTAGTTGTAATTATCTTTGGAACAGCAGAAAGGGAAGAAAAATCATACTGTTGTTTCCATTAATGGATGTCCACTCTTGAAGGATGTTATCACAACAGAGATTTGGCAGTGGAGGTGAGCTGAAGCTGAAAGAGCAGATGCTCAGGGGGTGTAAAAAAAAGGGGACTTTAGTTTAGTGAAAGTCAGTGGATTTTCATTGCTTTACCCTTTACGACCTGATTCATAAGCCCCAACACCTTGTGTTTCTGACTGCTAAAATCACTTTTTCTCTTAAATAACACTTTTAGTGTGTTGTAAAAGAACTTTCACTAAATTTAACAAAGAGAAAATTAAAACCTTGTGAATTAATGGATTTAATGCTCTGGCTTGTTCTAATTCAGTTCTTGGGCAGTTTGCTTTGAGAAAATGTTATGACAAAATCTGGAGGAGAGGATTTTAAATAAAAATTCAGCTGGATCACATAACCAGACCTTTCTTACATGAAAAAAACTCCAGCACTTTTGTTTTTAGAGGTAATTACGTGATACAAACTCTTCACATTTGCCAATATCTCAAAGTCAGCCTTGAGTAAATGCTTACCTAATGCATTGAGTTTTTTCTCTGACCATGTCTGTCACATTCCATCAGCTCCCTGAGATGCTTCCTGGCCCCTTCCCTGCCTGCTTCAGCTGTGGTCTGTGGCTGAGAGCAGAGGTGGGAGCTGCCCAAGCCTGGCAGTGCTGTGCCTTGCTTGCTGCTCGTCCCTTGCTCCATGGCTGTGACATCTTCTGCCTTGGGCTTCTCATCCTGGAGTTTGAGTTCCTGTAGGTTCTTCCCTTCTGCCTTGTGTTTGGTTGATGTTAGGTGTTTTTCACTCAGTATCTCAGGGAGATTGTGACTGTGACAGCCCTCAGCACTGCTGGTGTGCTGGGTGGGAGATCCCATCACACAGAGCAGCCAGTCCCTCTCACTCTGCATGTTCCTTCCCCAAGCACAGTTCTGCTGTCAGCTTGCTTGTGTCACCACCTTGTCCCCAGATGGTCCTCACCTTCAGTGAAACTTTGGCCGAGTATGATGCGAGGCCATCACTTCAAAATGTGCATGGCAGCACTTTGAAAAATGGTAAGAGAAAGAGATAAATAGATTTCATAGCCCATTTCCCCCAAGAATCTAATAAACAAAGCTAGATGTGAGGGTCTCAGCATACCTCACACAGTTTGGAGAGAATGAAATAACACAAATAATATTTCCACTGGTGCAGATATCCTCTCTTGGACCAGATGACTCCCAGAGGTCCCTTCCAGCCTCCACTCTTCTGTGAACCTGTGGTAGGAATCTGGTGCCATTGGTAGCAGGGATGTAATCACCACCTCCTGGTACCACGTGCTCGCAGAAAGTTTGTCATTTGTGGCTTTCAAAATCTCTGCCACAACTGCTGTACATGGCTTTGTTCATCTAGCAGCTTAAAAATCTGTATCTGGTGAATAGTGTGGCTGTGCTGAGAAGGGGCACAGCCTCTCTGCAGCATACCTTGCACGGAGACTTTTATTTCCCCTTCCCCTCTCCCTGGCTGGAGATGTGTGGGACTGCTTTTCCCTCCCAGTGTACAGATGATGTCATTGCAATCACCATGACATCATCTTCCAGGAGGGGAAAGAGGAGCAAATCTTGCTCTTGCCACATCTACCCAAGTTGGTTTGCTGCTGGAAAGTCTTGGGAGCTGATGCAGAGTGAAACTGTCAGCAGCCCTTATAAAAATTCTATACAGCAAAGATCAAAAAGAAATTAAACCCATCACTGGATGAAATGGTAGGGCTGGAGTAAACTGAATTTGAACACTGTCAGATTTGGTTCATTGGTATTTGTAATTGAAGACTAAGTAAATAAATAAATAACATGATTTCATGCAATTTCTGGCCAATAATAAAAAGCATCTTGGTTCTTTGTCATGGAAAACCATCTGTCTTATACCTAGCAGGGGTTTGCACCTAAGTGATTTTTTTTTTTTTTTTTTCCTCGTGTTCTGCTTGTAATATGAGTTATTCCTTATCCTGGATTTCCTCTCTCTCTGCCTCCTGTGAGGCTGAACCCGTCACATATGTTAGGTTTCAGCAGGCAGCAGGCTGCCTGCCCATGTACCAAATTTAATGAAAATTCTGGTTTTTCCCATCCAAGCAAAACAGTTACCATCCTCTGTGTGTGCAGGAAAGGTGTGATAGTGTCTCAGGCCAAGAGCTGTCTCGTCAGTGACAGACCCCTGGCAAAGGGCTGTCAGGGACAGTGGTGTGTTTGTGAGTATCCTGCCCTGCCTGGATCCTGAGGATTTACTGTGCTTGCTGTCATCTTTATGAATTTCCCCTTCATTTCTATTTCCTACCTCAGTATACTATCCTCGGCACACAAAATGAGACAAGCTATTAGTACCACAGCTGAACTGTAAATATATATAAATATGTATGTATAGGTGTACAATTAGAAACACCATAACCCTCTAATTTTTTTTTCTTCTGGTTTTTCTCTTCTCCAGTCCTTAATGAAAGGGTTTCTTCCTTGGGAATTTAAGAGGTGAGGTTCAAAATTTGTAGTATTGTGTTGGTTGATTTTAGCATGCCAAGTTTGCATTATTATTATTCATCTTCCTTTGGTTTTTAAGATAGAAGACCAAGAGTTGCTTTAATAAAGGAGATGTCCTTGGCACCAGGATAGCCTTTACCACAAGAGACACAGTCCAGTCATAATCCAGTCCAGCCATAGCAAAACTCAACCAGCTGCCTCATAAAATTGCAGTTCAGAGGTCAGAAAGACTCACAAGAAATAAATTTAGGATGCAAGAAGAGCAAGGTAGAAGAGGAGAATGAAACTAAGTAATAAAATTTTTCAAAGTTCAAGAATGTTTTCTACTTCCTAAGGTGGGGCAAGGATCCTGTGGTACCAGAGGAGGCACCTCTGGAGAGCAATGTGTCCAAGCTCTGCTCAGTCAGGGTCCCCCACAGCAGGTCACACAGGACTGTGTCCAGTTGGTTCCTGACTATCTGCAAGGGTAGAGACTTCACAATTTTTTCCTGTGTTCAACCACCCTTACAGTAGGAGGAGTCTTTTTATTATGCTTAAACATATTTTTCTGTGTTTGGGTCTGTGCCTAATGCCTCTGGTCCTGTCCCTGGGTGCCATGGAGAAGAGTCTGGCTGTGTGCTCTTTGCTCCCTCCCCATCAGGGAGTTAAACATATTGATAGGATCCTACTGAGCCCTCTCTTCTCCAGGCTGAACAATCCCACCTCTCCTTCTGCTCACATGATGGATGTTCCAGCCCCTTCATCACCATTGTGGCCCTCAGTGGATTTGCAGCAGTGTCAACATCCTTCTTGTACTGGGGAGATTCTCAGCTTCCAGGTTTTTTAACAGCAGCATTGGTTTTGCCTACAATTCCTCTATGTGCTGTCAAATAATAAAATAGCCATTGCTCAGCAGAGTCATTTTTGAAAGGAATTAGTTCATTGCTAAGGCCATTTTAGGGTTAAATTTAACTTTGGCATGGGAATGAGTTGAAAGATGTCTGTGTAATAGCTGCACTGGGATACACAGCTTCACACAGATACTTCATGGATCTGTTGACTGTACATCTGTACACTAATAATGTGTGCAAAGGAATGGGGCCCATTTGGAAACCTGTATAATTTTGCTGGAGCACAGAATGGAGAAAACTTTTTGTCTGGCCACGTGCTTCATCAGACCAGTCCATTTTAGTCCATCATCCTTGAATAGACTTTGATCTTCAACAAATGTACTTGATACTCAAATTATTTTGCCAGTGGTTAAGTAAATACATTTCTTCTTATAATTTGCTTATGATAAGCAAATTATTGAAGCTCTATGCTCCAAGATAATCCATTGTTCATGCTGCAGAAAAAGTCCCCCAGCTCATACAACGTGACTTTTGCTTTCTTTGCATCTGATTGAGGGCTCTTTCATGCATTTCAGTTTGGCCAAGCATGCATTTCCTGACAGCCACACGATTAATGTCTGTCTCCAGAAGTATTTATGATGCTTTTCTGATGGATGCATTAGCAAAAAGTTAGTTAGTAGAAACATTAGCTGAAAGTGAACAAAGTCCTTAGTCTGTCATCTAAGCATCAAAAGGTGGAAATAAGATATGATCCAAGAAATATATACCTGTCAAGGCTGTAAGAGCTCTCTTTTATTGCAAAACAAAGCATCAGTGGCTGTCATGATTCTCAGCTGAGGCCTACCAGGGCAGTCCCTGGTAGGGGAGCTCTCTCACATCTGTTGAACAGCCCCACAGCTCTTGCACCTCACCTCAGGCTCACCAGCCTGGTCAAAGTCAGTCCTGTCAGTGGCCAATTGTAACAACACTGATATAGTGACGTCCAAATTTATTCCAGTTTTTTTTTCCAGTACAAAAGGTAAATATGTCCGTATCTAGTAAGACTATTAAGATTTAAAGACAAGCCTTGAGGCATTTATGAATATACATGTAAAAAGGAGAAGGTTTATTCCTGAAAAAATCACTGTTACAATACAAAAGAGTGGCACTATAATGTAGTCATCTCCAAAAGAAAGAAGATAGTGTTTCTCCATTGTCAGGGTTGGGAAGGAGAAAAGGACTTCATTGTATGACCTTATGTAGTGGTTTTGATTCACCAATTTGAGATTTCCCAGCCTTTGAGATTTATATGATTATATGAATCAGTAACCAGTGTCTTTGTGGGC
Organism: Buphagus erythrorhynchus; assembly: GCA_013400855.1. NCBI lineage: Eukaryota > Metazoa > Chordata > Aves > Passeriformes > Sturnidae > Buphagus > Buphagus erythrorhynchus. Next base: position 157,800 of record VZTT01061147.1, read on the forward strand.
AAAGGCATCTCTTCTGTGGAAATATGTAAATGTCTCCTTTTCCACTTTTGTAATAGAAAGAAGTATTGAACTGACTTGAGTTTTCCTCTTCTTTATACTCAACGTCAATTAAAATCTTGATCTTTTCCAAATATGTTTTGGATATTAAAAGCCTAGTACAAAAATATTGGCTTCAGATTTGTATATTCATCTAGCACCCAGTACAGAGTGATGCAGGTGTGTTTTTGGGAGCCTGAGGTGCCACACCATAGAAATAATGATTGCTCATCAGAGTGCTAATGTTGCTTTGCACCACTTAAATAAAGTGTATTGAATTAACAGCTCCTTGGTAAAGCCACTTATTTTAGATTTTTCTTCTATTGCAATTATATTACTGTTGTTTAAATGGCTAAACACTTTGAGACACAGGCCAGGCTTCAGAGGTGTTGCAAATTTAAATGACGTTTGGTGGATACTTTGATGAAGTCAAATGATCAGCAGTTACTGCTATGAATAAAACAAGAATATTTCTTCGTATTTGGCTTAGTGTAGTATCTAAACAAAGGTTCAAGATTATGTCTTGGGGACTAAATTCTTCTGGAAGGAACCAGAGAAGTTCCTTCCTCATTTTTCACTCTGTCACGCTTCCTCTGAGCTGGTTGAGGAACCTAACAATGTCCTTGTGTTATTTTGAACTTTCCAGCTCCCATTGGCACCACTTTATATAGCACAAAGCAATTTGTTTTCATTACAAAGGACATTAAGGTGATGTAGCTGAAATTGTTCTGTGCCCTAAATCTATATAATTTGTTGCTCTTGAGCTATTCAGCTCAGCTTCCATTAGCACAGACTGACATCAACAAACCATTTCATCTTCCAGGCCTGTCACATCAAGTATTTTTTACAGCACTGTTATAACTTCATTTCAGAAACTGACTGTGACAAAGAAGGGGCTGCATTAGACTCTGTGTCAATAGCAATCTGATTTGCTTCTCAGAAACTTCATTAGCTAAAAATAAATTAGAAAGTGACATGTGTACAGCATTGGCAGTTCAAACACTGAGAAATGAAGTGCTCTGGCAAAGCAGTGCATGTCCCAGCAGCAGCACCCTTGGTCACTGCCAATTCCTTGGCCATGACCATTGCTAGTCCCATTCCCTGTCTGCTCCTACAAGCTGCCAGGAGAACATTTGTTTACAGACTGGTGTTCTCTAGAGTTGCATTAATGGGTAGAAATTTTGGAGAGGTAGCAAGATCCTGCTGGTCTTCAAAATATCCAGTAGATAACAAATCTGTTTGATGAAGAAAACAGTTTTTTGATCTGTTTATTTGTCACGTTTTTATCCACATAATGCTTTATTAATACTGTATATTGACAATTTCTAATCAGAATGGCAATATGGTGCTCAGAAAGAAACCTTGAAAAACTCTTATTATGTCTTTGCAGTTATAAATCAAACACATAATCTCCTCAAAGAATTAAATATTCTCTTTGGCAGGTCTTATCTTCCATAATTACATTTCTACTCTTGTCCTTCAGCAGTTTTTCACTTTTTTGTCTAATACCCCAGCTCGCTGTCCTTCAGTTGCTGAGAGGTGCTAACCTTCTATTTTTGAATTTGCTGCTACAGCAGCCCTCTCCTAGGCTTCACAACCTGCTCAGGAAGACAAGGTTTATCTGATAGACAGCACCAGCAAAGTGGACATCCTGTCTTTCCTTGTCACCTGTCCTGCCACCTATGGCCTTTTCTTCTAGATACTTAGTTTTCTTTCTAAATTGCTTGCATTTTATAATATTGGATTTTGATGCCACAGAAGACATAAAATAGGGCAGGGTAGATACCTAATAGATGTCTTCCTTGCTTTGTTCACTGACATTTAAAGGGCATTTCAGCTGTGCCCATGTAGAGGCACAGTGCTGGCACAAGCACCCGTGGGACCAGGGAGTATCCTTGGGGACACTGCACAGCCCCTCACTACCACAGCAGACCAGACCCTGCTCACGCTGGTTTTACTGTCAGTACAGCCCATCCAAATCAATATTTCTCAAACTTGTTGAAGGTATCTCTTATTTTGTCTCTTTTGCCTAGGCAGCACTCCTCTGAGCTCAGCTTCCTCCCCCCCAGATTAGCAGCCAAATTTGACATGTTTCCATTCAGAGCTGCACTAAGATGATCAATCTAAAATTAATAACCTTACTTAATACATAGCTTGCATTCACACACTGCAGATGCTCCAAAACCATGTCTAACACCTGCTCATCCATTCTCAGATGAGGCAGCAGTAGTTTGGAAGAAGAAATGTCTCCCATTTCTGTGTCAAGTGTCTGTACTGACAACTACCTTAATCTTCTAGCAGATGCTCAGCACACCCACGGTGAGGATGAAATGTTTGAACCTGCAGAAAGTAAAGGCTGCCTCTGTTTTTTCCCAGACTCTGAGAGGTCCAGAGGTTCACTGTCTTTCCCGGGTAGACATTTGTGTTGTGCACCCTGCAGAGGAGCCCTGGCAAGTGGAAGGGTTGGCTGAGACTCAGCCTGGGAGCTGTGTCTTGTAGCTCACTTTTGCACCAATCTGGGTTTCATGACGTATAGGAACCCTATAAAAAGGTCTTGCACAGCAGCCCTCAGTAAAGATTTTACTGGTTATCCCTAAGTGCACAGAGGCTGGCATGGGGCAAGTTGGCCAAAAGTGAGAAGGAATACAGGGGACAAAGCTGCAAAGTTTTTTACAAGTTCAAGTACAAGCTCAAATTAAAAAAAAAAAAAAAATCTATTTTTCCCCAGGTTTATAAGAAACAAAACTTGTCTTGTTATTATCTTCACAATTAATAATCTATACTGTTCTTCCATGTATTATTTTGTTCGCTTAATCCTCCACTTCATTAAGCACACTGAAAACATTCCATGGGGATCTTTTTATTAAGATCCCCACCAGCCAGAAAGCATTAAGACCAAATCTACACTACTGAGAGTGGATGGTTGGATGGTCAGCAGGTTGTCTCTGCCCATGTTCAGAAAGAGAGTAAAGACTGTGCAAGCCATAGGCTGCTGCAGATCAAAAGATGTGAAGACAAACAATAATGTCATGATTTTCCACTGTTGTCATAGAAATTCTTTTTCAAGAAGCACCTGTTCTTTCTGTGACCTGGGTTAGGATACCCTGGTGTCATTTAGTCCCTCATGAGCTCGACTTACATTTCTACTAGGTTTCACTGCTGCATTCTCACACCTCTGATAGGACTGCAGAATGATATTTAGAACTGTGAGGAAGTTAATGCCCATAAAAAATAAGGTGACTGATAGTGGATGCTTAGAAACGTGTGCAAAAGTGTGAAAGCTGTGGGAGAACTTCCCCAGGAGGCTTTGCCAAGGAACTTTTAAGTATGATATCTTTGTGGTTAATAATACTTGATATATTCTGTCTTCCATCAACTACTTCCATTCACTGTTTGTACATATACAGTTGTGACATCCACCCATGTCATGTCTCAGTGAGCTCTCCAGTTTAACAACACACTGTGTGCACCTCTTGTTTTTGAATCTGCCACTAAGGAATTTTAGGTAAGGTTTCCTAGCTTATTATTATTATTACTAGTAGTAGTAGTAGAAGAAGAAGTTAAATCATTATTCCATGTTGATCTACCCCATGTGCCTTGAAGTTTTATGAACCCTAACATATTCCTCATGGTCCTCTATCCTTAGGTTGAAGATTTCTTATCTCTGTCAGGTTCTTCCCTGTATCACCCTTACTTCATATCTTTGTGCTTTTTCTGCTGCTACTACATTACTTTGGGAAGAGATGCCAATGCTTGCTATAGAGATGTATGGTAAGATGCAGGCAATACAATCCTTGCAATGTTTTTTGGTTTTTTTTCCTCTCAAATAGTTTTCTATAATTTCCTAATAGTAGTATTAAAATTAGCCTTTTCAAACTGATCCTGAGCTTTGAGTAGACAGTTTAACAAACCTCTCTAAGATCTCTTTCCTGAGTGGTAGCAAGCCAGTCAGAGCCCATCACTGTGTGCATGGAGTTAAAGCTGTCTTTCCAGAATGCATTATTTCACATTTATCAATATCACATTTCATCTGGCTTTTTATCATCCAGCCATTTATTGCAAGGTTGTACTGCAACTCTATACAGTCAGCTTTCCATTTTATTGCTTTGAATCAGTTCATATCATCATCAATCTTTGTTTCTCACTCTTTCAAATAATTTATGAAGATGTCATATGATCCATCTGGTTCATACGATCTAAACTCTAGAAGAGATTCTTGTGGGATTCTCTGGTAATCGCCCTTGTCCAAAAACACTGCCTGCCTATTCCTACCTTTTTTTTCCTGTCTTTTGATGGTGATTTGCTCAAGCAAGGCCCTTCTTTCTCAGGAAGCTTAGGAGGAGACAAGCTTTCAGATTTACCCAGAGTTAGTGAGCATAAGACAAAATGCACCTTGTCTGCCCTGCACAGAAGAGCTCAGCTGGGTCAGATACATGGGGTATTACTCGTGCCTTACCCTGGCCATGCTCCCTGTAGCACAAGATCACTGTGGGATGAGAGAGCAAAGTGTATGAAAGATTTGGAATTTAACTATCTGAACAAAAAGGGTTGACCATGAGGTGTTTGCATATGCTTGTTTGGGCTCTTCTGGCCCCATTCTTGAAAACCTGTCCTAATCTAATGGCACCTGACAGAAGATTTGAATGTACATTAAATTCCTGCAGGCTGGTTCCTGCATATGTCTTTGACCAATAAGGGGCCAGATGCCTGGAACATCAGTGTCCCTGTCATCACTGTCCCCAGTGCTGGCAGTGCTGCAAGCACGTATCTTTTACAATGAGAAGGGAAAAAATTCATCAGGATAGGTTGAAGGTGTTGCTGGTTTATGGGTCTGGGCAGTGCCCCTGGTGCCCATGCCTTGCTGCTGTGAGCCAGTGATGATGTGAGGCAACATCAACTCACAGTCCCAGCAGCCCTTAAACCACCAAGGCTCCTGTTTTTTGTTCTTTGTGGCTGCTTGGGCCTGAGTGAGGAGCATGCATCCACCTAGGACCACTCTCATCCCCAAAGCCTGAGTGTTGGTACAAGCCCCCTTGGGACATTCTAGTGGCAGTAGAAGGAAGAGCAAGTTTACACTGTGTTTTCCTTTGAAGCCAAAACTGAAGAGGTTAAGTCCTTTAATTTTTTCTTGATATGTCTAATTTTCTTCACACAGGCTGACACACACTGTCAGTGCCTTTATGCCTTTATGCCCTCTTGAGAATATGGAGAAGATGTCTCATGCAAACACTTCCTGTTAATAAACGTAATGCCTCACCTTCAGTGAATACTGAATAGTTCAGAGGTCTTTGAATAGGTAATTCTGTTATCTGGTGGTGGTAATGAATCATACTTGCTTATGAAATCCTATTTGTCTGTACAACACTTTAAGCTCCATCCAGCATCCCACTCTGATATAAGAAATTTTATAATGACCACAGAAAAAAAAAGAATCATTGCTAAGAAAAGGTGGTTGTGGTGTTTTTTTCCTGTAAAGATAATAATATTATTTTAAAGAATATAATAATGGAATAAATAACAAGTGTTGCATTCAATGATAATCTGAAGAACTTTTGCTCCTGTGGTGATAGGGTTATTTCTTAGGTACCCTGAGACTGTTATGCAACAGGTAACAGAGTTCCTCTGCTCTGGGTGATCTGGTGGCCTGTGCCACTGTGTGTGCCTTGCTGGATTCAAGGTCTGTCTGCTCCAGAGCTCACCTGTGCCTGAAGCCAAGCACAGCCAAAGCTACAGGAGATGCTACAGAAATCAGAGTCATCATCACTTTCCTTCTGTAGACCTGGTCAAAGGACATTAAGATTACAAACTCTTAACCAGAATGTCTCACAAGAAGCTCATCAGAAAGAGAAGGGTTTCACTTTTAATTTTACTCTGTGGTGAAGTGGGAGCTTGAGGCGATGTGGTTGGGTGATACCCAGTCCCCATTTGGAAAATTCTGCCAGCAATCTTAAGGAATACAAAACAAACTCATTAAAAAAAAACAGAAAAATGTAAAGCATAAATGCTGCTCTACCTGACAAGGACTCAAGAGAGCTGTGCAGGCATTTCAGATGCACACCCCACTGTTCAGTGGGTCTGGTGTGTACAGATACAAACAGTGGAGGTGCTCCCTGAGGTGAAGCTGGTCTCCTGAAGATAGACCAGTGCAGACCAGCTCTCATGGGCACATTGGATTTTAGAGGCCATCAAACATCACTACTGGGCCACAACTCCCTTCATCCACAATATCTAACCCTCAATTTCACTTTCCTCTTCTCCACAAGATCCTGGGTCCCTCCCCATTCCTTACCTCTGTCATCTGTCATGCCTTAAGACTCCTACAATGCAGCACCTCCCACACCTCTAACTTGACCCTGAATTTACATCCATGGAGCCCTTCATGCCTCCACTATGGCAAGAGCCACCCTCCATCACTGTTCAGCCAAGACAAGATCCAGCTTCCCACTCACCTGCCCCTGGGGCTGTGCAGAACCAAAGGGAGGCAGCTTGGCTGCTCCCAGCAGTGCATATGTGCCCTCTGCCAGCCAAATGCTGTGCACGTTGTCACTGGCCAAGAGCCAGCCTGGGCTCCCCAGGGCTCATGGGCTACTTGGCTGCTCCTTGTGGCCTCTGGACAGGCCAGCAGCTCTCCCACCCCCTCAGCAGCTGCAGGAACAGGGGAGTTGCCTCACAGACCATATGTTGCACAGATTTTGTCCTACTTTCTCTCTCTGGTGCTGCATGGTCACTACCCAGGAGAGGGCTGGGCATGGCCAGGAGTTTGTATTGGATACTGATAGTCCTTCTGTCAGGAATAGGGGGAAAAAATCAATTTTTAAGAGTTCCTGTGGATATATTACCTTGAAGGGGGGGATGCTAAGAAATTAAAGTAATTTCATAATCTAATGCTGACAAATCCAAAAGCCTTCAGTAGAAAATAGCCCTGCTGAGACAGTATAAACTTATGCTTTTCCCCACTCTTGGCTTGTTGTACATAAGAGTTCCAAAAATTGAGGTATTTTTTTCTGATCCTGTTAATGTAGCCTACAAATTCTGCAGCACGAAGCCTATGATACCAAGACTAAAATAAACCTGGATTTTAGAGGGGGAATGCATCAAGCCATCGATGCTATTTAATGAACAAAGCATCTTATTTTCAGGTAAATATCTGCAGTCATATAAGAGGAAGGAACTGATCCATGAGTAGATCTGTCTCTGCTTGCTGGAGCCTTTCCTAAGACAGTAGTAGCTCCTTAGCATGGAGGATTTGGAAACTGTTTAGAAATGGTGCTTAGCTGATACTAAGTCAGTATTTACATCTCTGAAACCAGGGACCTCAGTGCAAGTGCTGACAGACAGACAGCACCCATGGGCTCTGACTCGGACTTCAGAAGATGTGCTCTGCTGTCAGGCAAGAGCAGTGATCTTTAACCAAGCGAGAAAAAGGAATGTAGGGAAATAAAAAGCTTTCATTTGAAGCAGAGTCAGTAAGAAAGCAAAACCTGCAGTTCAAACCCTCCAAAGGATAACTTTATATAAATATTTTTTATCAAACATGTCTTATAGCAAAAAGAATCTGGATTTGGTAGCTGAGTTTGCTTAAAGCAAACTAAATTTCCTGCTGTAGGATGGTTCATGTTCCTTGGCATTCGGTACATTATTCAAGGGAGGTAGCTTTGCCTGACGACAGTGTTTCAGTGTCAAGGTAGCAAGATGCCAAGCATACATAATGTTTTGAAGCTGCAGTAGCAGGGCTGTGCAGAAATGCGCTCTGCAGGCTGAGAGGTGTTTGGTTCCAAATGGTGGCAAACATACAGGGCTGATTGCAGTGACCTTCACATCTCAGCACCCCTGGTAACCATGAAGGTTTGTGCCAGTGAGTGGGTGAACTGTTTTTCTGTACCAGGAACACCACAGACACCGTGCCATGCAGCAGCCTCGAGGAACCAGCTGGGGATAAGCCCTCCCTGGCATGGTATGAGTCCCTCAAGAGCTGGTCCAAGCAGATGAATGAATTGCCACCTCAAAAGTTTCACCTGTCTTAGGGCAAGGTGGCTACTCCCTCTCTAACACAAGCATTCAGTTAATGAAGACTTTTAAGTGCACTCCTAGCTTTTCATGCCCTGCCTTGGAAACTACCTTGGGAATATGTAAAAGGTCCCAGATTTTCATTTCTTTATGACAAGGTGTTTTTCATTTTAAAAAGCAAGGAGGTCTTTGCGCATGAAAAATTTGCTCAGCAACTACCTATACCAGCCAGTTCTGAGGAAGTTATGTTCTGTGTAAAGCCACAGGGCAAGTGGGTGTGAATTATCCTACAGCTGCCTTGTTTTTCTGAAAGCAAATGGTATTAACCCGTGGTCAACACTGAGTGATATGCTGGCAACGATTTTGCACCAGTTGCTACTTTGCATCTCTCTCTGACTTTGGCATAACTGGCTGCTGGGCATGGGCTTCTATTTTACATGGCTCATTGATTTATGTAGGAAGGCAGCTTTGGTGTTCTTCCACAGCTTTTGATGAATGTCTCACACCACTGGATCTCTGGCTGTTCCCTGCACTGAAGAAGTATCCGAGCAGTTTGTTCTGCTTCATGAGCTCTAATAGTTCAAATACAGTGCTATGGATTTGATTTTAACTAGAACAAGGTCCACAAGAAAATAGAGCTGGAAGAAATCTTGGGATGCTTTCTGGTCCACCTTCCTCCTCCAAAACAGAATCATCTCTGCCTGACAAAATGCTGGCATTTATTTCTAGACAAAAGATCATTTGGGGCCACTCGATAAGTTAATCAGATTAACAATAAGATAACAATCAATATAATAATTGATAATAATTGATAATAATAATCAATATAATAATCTAGATAATATCAATAAGATTATCAATAAGATAATCAGACCTGGTCTGAATATGCCACCATCCATGTGTATTTTGTAAGTACAGCTGAAGCATTTGTGTGCCACTGTAGTATAGTGCAGACATGGTAATGAACTGAACTTTTAAATCCTTACTCAAGAAGCACTGTTCTAGTCTGAGCTGTTGTCCTGTGGATGAGAAGGGTGGAGGCATTCTGCAAGTGCTGTTTGATGCCCAGTGTGGCTGGCTGCTGGTTTGGTGACTGGTGAGATACTGCTCTGCCTCCCCCTCCCTCTTCTAAGGCACAGGGGTCACTTCACTGTTGTATTTAAAGAAAGGTGTTCTATGGTGGTTAAGATATTCCAGACAGCATTTTAAAACGATTTATGCAAACATTATTTCCTGGGCCAGTGATGTTTTGACATGTGAATGTAAATGTCCCATGGGTATCTCTGAATGTTGTCACTGAAATGCTGATGCTCAGACATGGTGTGACCCTCACATCTAGGATGTGCCAGCAGCATCTGCTGTAATGGCAGCAGAACCATGAGTTTACACTATTAGGCAGGGTCTGTGTCAAATGTAGCCTGGAAACAAGATCAATTTTCAGCTCTGCTATGTCTATCTCACCTTGGCTCCCATTTACATTCTGTCCTTGTCCCTTCCCTTGTAAGATGAGAGTAATAATGCAAGTCAGCCATCAAAGGCTGGTGCCAGGGGTAAGCAAATGCAATATATAAAACATCAGATGTAAAGCCACAAGGAAAATCTCCCGACAAATGTTGTGAATGTATCACTGCATTGCTCAGATAACACTGGTAAAAGTGGTTTTGGTTCTCAGAGATATTCTCATGTAAGTGAAAGTAAATTCCCCACATTGCACATGGATTTATTTTCCATTTATCTACTTGTCTGGGTAGTGGTCCATCAATGTTCAGCTGAGTAGCACAAGAGCACCCTGCAGATAACCTTCCTACACCAGAGATCAGCTTGTTTTCAAAGTGATTGCAGACTGAAATCTGAGACAAAACACGATTGATACTCCATGCTTTAAAGAGTCAAACTAATGCCTTATGATTCATCTACAATTTATAAGTACGTACTTGCACTGATACAATGATGGGATCACTTGATGAGTCATGTGTGATTTAATGTGTCTGCAAAGTTCGGGCATGTGTCACTCAACAAAACTTCCTACTGATCCCATGGGTTCACTGCCTCAGCTGTGCCCTCAGGCAGGTTCCCCAAACTCCTGCTGAACAGCAACAGAGCGGCCACCAGGGCTCCCTTCTCCCTTGCTGCCTTTCCTTTCTGAAGTCTAGATGGGCCTGATGTAAAGGGTAGAGTCACAGTGACATGTTTCCCAGGGTTTTGTTGTCACAATTTCTCTTCTTCAACAAACAATTGCTATGGCAACCTTACTGCTGCTCAAGTCTTCTCACTTCCTATTTATTCTAAAACACAGCTACAAACTGTGACTGCTCCAAACACTAACATATTAAAGCCATTAAAATCTTCAGATGAGAAAGAGTGGGCAGGGAAACGTGATCAGCCCGGAGAATAATGTGACCCTTCAAGACTTCATCTCTATGCAGATTTTGTATCTGAATTTTAGTCAGGAAATTGTAGTTTTCATTGGTGTTATGGTTTCTGATCAAATAGGGAAGGGTTTTCTGGTCACAGTCAGCTGAGACTTGATGGTGGTGCTCAGGGAGAAAGGGTGCTGAACATTTGGCTTTCCTCTTGGATGCTACAGCGTGTTCAGGGCTAGGGAAGATGGATCTGCTAAAATGAAAATTTTATCAAAAGACAGTTTTGTAAACTTTTGCAAGATATGAGATGTTCATGTGTTGTCTGAGGGGATGTGTAAGAGGAAGGCAAAGAGACAAAGGAAACCCCCAAAAGAACCCAAAAATCCAGGACAGAGCATGACCTCATCTCCCATTCCCAGCAGGTTTTGCCACCACACACCCACCCCTGGGCACCTGCAGGTCCACCCAACTACTGAGCTCTAATGAGACACTTTCACCCTCTATTTTTTAAAGACTTACAATGATTACTAAGATTCTTGCTTTTTGTTTTCTGCAGCCTGTTTTTTTAAAGACCAATTTATTAGGGAATTTGAAGGAAAGATTCACCACAAGGGTCTTCTGCTAGAGGTCCTTGGAGCTTCTGAATGGGCCCTGTTTTAGGGTGCCTGCTTCCATTAGGGTGTGCAACATGGCATCTGTTGCTTCCTAAATCACTGGCATTCATTTTCTACATGAAAGAACAAGTTTCTTATTGTAGAGAGAGTAACTACAGTGTTGCTGAGAGAAAGGTTTGTGTCTGGTTTGTGGTCAGAGTGTTCCTGCCTACTTCATCTCCTGGTACAATTTAACTGAAGGCACTGAGAAGGGACATCTCAGACCGTCCTCTGAGATGATGTTGACTGAAAACTCATCCCTTCCAGTTTGGGCTGCCTACAAATGTCTAGATCTAAAATCTATTCCTGGGCCTGCTATACAGCCTGAATTTGGGGAAAGTAACTTGAATTGTCTGTGCCTGACTGTCCAAGTATGCAAAGTGAGGATAAGAGGAATTATGTATTGGGGTTTACAAGATTCATTGTAATCATGCTTTGAGATCTGATTAATGGGATAGAGTTCAAGGATTTATTGTTTTCTTTGGCTCAAGTCGCTCCTTGTAAACAGTCAGAGTGGTCATGCTCTAAAACTGTTTGTGAGGTTTGGGGCAAATCCTTAGAAGGAAACCAGAAGCCATGGAAGGAAAATGCAGACACTGTCTGGGGCGGGAAGAGGCTTTCCTGTAGAGGTGAGTCAGTTCCAGGGGAGAAGGGCGGCTGTGTCCAAAAATAACAGTGCAGAAAACAGGCACACACCACTGCCCTGGCATCGTCCACTTGAGGAAGATGTTTGGTTTCATCTGCAACTTCTTTCTCTTTGTTAAGCAGGCAGGTTTCTCATCTGCACTGAATGCTACCACATCTGTATCTGTATGCTTGGAGTCCATGTTAACCTGGCCTTTGGAAAATACCCTGGCCACATTCTTCTCTTGTTCCAGAGGCACTTCAAAGTGACCTCAAGGAGGAATTTATGCCCAATTTATATTCTGTTTCCTTGTATATTTCAAAGGCTGAGGTTGATTGACATGCATTAGTGTTCATATTCTTGTAGCTCTCACTAATCACTCTCTTGTGTTCAGGCTGATTATACCAAGTTCAGGATATTCTGCACTGCATTACTGTTTGGATAATGCTGGTAACAAGCTTTTGTTCTTCAGTGTTCCTGCAGTGGCATTGCCACTGAAGAGCATCTTCATCCTCTGTGACTCTCTAAGTAGTGCTGGCCATAACAGAAATATTATCCTGAATACTTAACCCCTTGCATGTTTAAAGCAAAATCTAAACTATTTGGTGTGATTTATAACTAGAGAAAAAAAGATCCCTTTAAAATATAGACTATTTTTGTAGAACAGGGTAACAAGATCTTCACATTCAAAAGTCAGCAGGTAAATTACCTGGCATGAAATGAAGTCTAGTAATATCCATGACTGCCAGTTACATGGAAGTCTGGAAGTGGAATTGAGACAGAAATTATCCCCCCTGCAGAGAGCAGGCCCTGGCATTTTACATACTTTTGTCTGCCTCAGGAAGGAAGAGAGGAAGGAAGAAGATCTTCAGACAAGAAAAAGTAGTGCCTGTCTCGCCTACAAGACGCCTAAACCCCTCATGCATCTGCTGGCCTGCAGGGAGCTGGCTGGCCAGCCTCCCTCCAGCCTCCTCCCAGGGACCAGGGTACATGCCAGCCTCCCTCCAGCCTCCTCCCAAGGACCAGGGTACACATCAGCCTCCCTCCAGCCTCCTCCCAAGGACCAGGGTACATGTCAGCCTCCCTCCAGCATCTTCCCAGGGCCCAGGAGGAACTCCCAGGAAATAACAGCTTCATGTGCCACAACAGCTCATACAAATGGCAGGATACATGAGCCAGAGCCATGACATTTTTGGCCAGACTTGAGCCTGGTATGTCCCATGTACCATAGTGAAGGAAGGCATGAGGGGCAGGAAGAGCTTCTGTTTCAGCTGGCTATAAATAATTAGACTCAGAAAAAAACAGAGCTTACTCCAGGTATTCTCAACATTCTTCCTGATCCTGGCTTGTGTCAGAGTGATACACCAGGAGCATCACTGTACCATTCAGCATCTCTCTGGTCATTTATTTTCACTTACAAGCCAGATTTTCTACACCGGGACCAAATTTAAAGCAATTCCACCTGCTTTTGTACTTAAAACACTGCAATAAGTCCTTTTTCTCCTTTATCATATAGTGCTTGTTACTACTGCTAGTAGGAACATGGCACAGGCACCTCATTTATCAGACCACAGTCGTCTGTTCAGCCCAGCCTGCTGCTTTTATATTGTGCAGTTGCTTATGGGCAGCTATGGATCCCCTAAAGCCTCATCATAGGGATTGCCCAGACTATAGCAAATGCCCATTTAGAGAAAGACTCTATCAGATGATGCTGCCATCACAGTAAGTGTAAATATGCTTCATAACACATCCGAATTTTAGAAGCAGTTGAGAAAAACATACACTAAATATTTCCAAGCATTTGTTGAGTGAAAAATCTGTGTGTTTTGAGCTTTGCTGCAGATTATTCTATTAGCACCCCATTTTAATAACATATTTATCAACTGAGCACAGCTACTAGTGACTTCAATGGAAACAAGAGTTAGTTTTGATACAACTAAGAGTTTAATGTTGAAACACAAGCTCTGCCTGACTGAAAAGATAAGTGTGTGTCTCTCTCCCCAAAACCTCTTTGTGGACTGCATTATCTGTAGGCTTGTTTTCTTGACTGATTTAATCTTTATTATGCTTATCTTCTCTATGCTGTAAGAGGGCCTGACAGGAAGCTTTTCTCATTTAAAGACAGAAAAAAAATAAAACTAATGTGTTGTTACTGACTTAGTTAGATGCACCAGTCTTTAATACACATCTCCAGACTTTTATCAGCTAATAATAATAATAAATGAAAAGGCAGTACACCTAGAGAAAAAAGGGAGATTGTTCATGAAAAAAACTGTGTAAATGTGGGTCCACATCAATGAACAAAGGGGTGAATTTGTAGGAACTGGAAGATGCAGGGCACTGGCATCACAGCACAACCACTCACTGCAGTGGTACAGGTCTGAACCCAGTTTGTGCTGCATGCCTCAAGATGTGGTTCCTCAGGGCTGCCCAGTGGCTGGTGGGTAAGTGTTTAAATGCCAAACCAACTGTGGAAGAGACTCACTTTTGTTAGCAGGTGAGCACTGCATGGAAAGGGCTGTGAGCACCCCATGGGCAGACCCTGATCTGTACCATCAGGTCTCAGCTGACTGTGACCAGAAAACCCTTCCCTATTTGATCAGAAACCATGCACCCATGGGCAGACCCTGATGGTGGGTGCAAGGGGCCATGTGAGATGCAGAGAATGGGCAGGGACCTCACTGCCACTCATCACTCCCTCCCACCCTCCCACAGTCAAATTCAATCCCATCTTCAAACTCATAGGTGTTTTTTGTCTCTCTACTTCCTTCTACTGCCAGAGCCTTTTGAGACCCTGCCTGCTCTAACAGGCCAGAATCACGATTTCACTTTCAGACTGAAGCCTTTCCTGAGCACAGCAGCCTGTTTGCTCTGGCAGAGCAACTGGTGACACCAGCTGTGCCATCCCTGAGCTTAATCATCATCCTTATCCCTAATGTTTGCTGCACTAATGGAGATCACTATCATCCCCACCTTTCCCCAATTTACTAGGCTAAATTAAACTTATTTTCTTCACCTTGGCCAAGCTTTCCCTCCCAGTCATCCCCAGAGCCTGGTGTGCTTTGGATTGTCATAGGACAGTCTGTCCCTACACTGTGCAGCACTGCCTCTTCACAAATGTCATTGGCTCTCTTCTTCCTTTCATGCCAAGGTAATTCCTTTATATATTAAATAAATTTGGGTCTTAAACTGTATAATCGAAACACCATCTCTTGAACTGGGAAGTTTTGTAGTCAGAGCAGGGATAGAGTCAGCCCTCATGCTGTGCATCCAAATAACCTCATTGATTTCAGTAGGTTTATACTGACTTAAATCTGCGACATTTCATCACATTTACGCCTTGCATTTTTAAGGACAAACCTAAATTGGGTTCTTCATGCCAAAATTATCTGGACATCTATGGATATTAAGGTAGCCTCTACCCATAAGCTCTCAGGACCTGGATGTCATAGGCTAGAGTGCACAGACAGGGACAAGTTACTTCTCAGGCAACAAACAGGGAATGCTCAGTCACAGATCTTTCTGTGGCAAAAATCAAGGTAATCTGCTGAGGCTGAGGACACCATACACAGCTCTTGGCTTTTACTGTGAGGTTAAAGTCAACTGTTCACAAACTACTGAGGTGAAATGAGGAAGATTAAAAAGAACTTGTCTATAAAGTGACAGTAAAAGCTAGCCTAGGATATTGCCCAGGAAGCCAGTTTATATAACTGTATTGGGAAGTTTGTCTGGGCTGTTATTCTGGTGATCCTAAATAGGAAGGAGCTGTTGACTCCCTCAAAGGCAGACAGGCCCTGCAGAGAGACCTGGACAAATTAGAGAGCTGGACAATGACCAGCCATGTGAAGGGTAACAGACACAAGTGCTGGATTCTGCACCTGGGATGGGGCAGCCCTGGATGGACAGACAGACTGGGGAATGAGAGGCTGCAGAGCAGTGCCATGGAAAGGGACCTGGGGGTCCTGGCTGATGGCAAGTTGAACATGAGCCAGCAGTGCCCTGGCAGCCAGGAGGGCCAGCCCTGTCCTGGGGACATCAGGCACAGCATCAGCAGCCAGGCAAGGGAGGGATTGTCCTGCTCTGCTCTGCTCTGGGACAGCCTCACCTCCAGTGCTGGGGCAGTTTTGGGTGCCACAATGTAAGAAAGGCTTTAAACTATTGCAGAGTGTCCAAGGGAGGGCAACAAAGATGGGGAAGGGCCCTGAGGGGAAGCCGTGTGAGGAGGGGCTGAGGTCACTGGGTCTGTTCAGCCTGGAGGAGACTGAGGGGAGACCTCACTGCAGTTACAACTTCCTTGAGAGGGGAAGAGAGGGACAGACACTGATCTCTGCTCTGTGGTGACAGGGACAGGACCTGAGGGAATGGCCTGAAGCTGTGCCAGAGGGATTTAGGTTGGATATTAGAAAATGGTTCTTCACCCAGAGGTGAGATGCCCGGTTTGGGCACTGGAACAGCTCCTCAGGGCAGTGCTCACAGCACCAGCCTGACAGAGCTCAAGAAGTGTTTGGACGATTGGACAGTGCTCACATGCACATGGCTTAATTCTTGGGGTGCCCTGTGCAGGGCCAGGAGTTGGACTCAGTGATCTTTATGGGTCTCTTCCAACTCAGGGTATTCTAAGCCTGTTATTCTATGAAAGAGCTTTGCAGTTTAAAATCCCTGTAAAATAAAATAAAAGAAAAAGAAACCAAATAAACCAACCCACCAACCAAACAAACCCCCTCCCCCCAAAAAACCAAGCAACCAAAAAAGCAAAATAAAAACCAAAATAAACAAATTAAACAAATTAAACAAAATTAAACAAGAAAACAACTGTTCCATAATAAAAAAATTTTAAGGTGCAGAGTGGGAAGGTCAAGTAAAGACCCTGCTGTGCTGCTTCTCCAAAGAAACCAGTTAAGCATGCTGTAAAATCACTTGTACATGGGCTCACTTTCCATATGTTAGTGATTGATTTC
Organism: Buphagus erythrorhynchus; assembly: GCA_013400855.1. Lineage (NCBI taxonomy): Eukaryota > Metazoa > Chordata > Aves > Passeriformes > Sturnidae > Buphagus > Buphagus erythrorhynchus. Next base: position 174,442 of record VZTT01061147.1, read on the forward strand.
CTAATGTGGGATTTTCTGGGCATGTCACAACAGCACAACTCTTTCCCAGGAATACCTGGGAAATAAGTCTGAAAGGGGTGAAGCCACATTCTGAGACAAAAATTCTGGGTAAGGATGATTTGCAGAGTGGACATCCCCATTTGGGTATGCCTGCCTTAAAACCTCACTTATGCACTGACAGCTGTGATCTGTTGTGAGGTGCCTGGGGACTATCAGTTCTACATGCTTTTCCTAGCTTTGACACCCTGAAAAATAAAAGCAGCTGAAAGGGGAGGATGCCCACAATGACCAAGAGGCCATGATGCAAATTTCTCTCATGTGAGACACCTGAGAATCACAGCAAGGTTGATTTTGGTGGGGAACACAAGACAGCCCTTGGGGACTTAATGTTCTCCAGGAGGTGGCTGCACTGCTTGCTTTGCACTTGTGTGTCATGATGCCAGCCCTTGCCTGGGGCGTGGGAGTGTGTGCACACCTGTGATGGAGCTGATGGGGTCAGAGCAGGCTGAGCTCTGCTCTGATGTGGCACATTGCTCATCTCAGTCGTGGTAAACACCTTCCTTTGACTTCCATAGCCCAGCTGCATCCTGGTGCTGCTAGCAGAAGACAGAATAGGCTTTTCATATTGAAAAAGAAAGGTGCTGTGAAACTGTGTCTCAAAGGCCATTAGACAAATGTATCTAAACTTGCCATTTTGGATATTGCTGGATGGTTTATTGCTGCATTTAACCCAGACAGCTCTCACGGATTTCTGGTGAGCATCAGAGAGCCTTCCTACCCTCCAGCAGATCCACACTCCCACCCAAACTGGTGTCACCTGCAAAGTGACTGAGGGTGCTCTCCATCCCCTCATCCAGATCATTGATAAAGTCATTAAACAGGACTGGCCTCAAAACAAGCCTGGAACACCATTTGCAACCAGCCACCAACTGGAGTAACTGCATCCATCATCACCATCCTCTGGGCCTGGCCATCCAGCCAGTGTTTTACCTAGGGAAGAGCACATCAGTGCAAGCCATGAGCAGTCATTTTCTCCAGGAAAATGCTGTGGGAAACAGTGTCCAAGGTAAACGACATCCACAGTATTTCCCTCATCCATTAAGCTCTCTCTGAAGTTTCTTAAAGAAGATTTAATTATCTTTTCCTACAGAAGTTTTAATTTTGAGTAGGTTTTCTCCCCACTTGTTAGGAGAGCACAGGCCACCAACTAGCTCAGACAGAGAATAGTGGCTAAAACCATCACTTCAAATTGCAGGTCCGAAAAAGGGTTTTTGGAAACATGTAATCCTGATATTGTGAAACCATAAGACACACAGAGCCCTGCATATGTGGGATTGGTCACACTGGAAATTTAGCAGATGTGTTATTACAAGCCTGGTGTATTATCTGGAGAGAGTGGGAGAACTAAATACTTTGAGTGATATCTCAAAAGCAGAGAAAGAATAAAGGCACGCCACCATGGCATGAACGCTTCTGAAATTAGACTTGGTTGAACTAAACATATTATAAAATGTATTTGGTATACATTCACTTCCTTTCTGGCCAGCATATATAGCCCATGAATCAGCTCTAATTTTCCTTAATTTTATTCAGCAAGCCTTGTTTAGCAGATTGAATGAATGACAGATTTTTAGCCTCCTGGCTTTTTGGAGTGTTTGTCTCAATTACACCTGACAAGGCCATTCCCCAGCTTATTTACCTGCAATTTAGCATTGTCCCTGGTATTTTTACAGCTGTAGCAAGAAGATGAACCCTTAATAAGCAGAAAATGTTATTCTGCTAAAATCAGGGAAACACCAGGACTTGCAAATGTGACATTAATATCTGGCAATTGTTTGAAACGGCTCTGAGCAGTTTTTCTCAAAATCCTTTAAACCCTCTCTACATTAAAACTACTCTACAGGAGTAGTGTACATGAAATGCATAGATTATTCATGCTGATTATTTACTTGCAAAGCCTTGGCAGCAGCCAGGAAGGGAACTAGAGATGCTCTGTGTCTCTCCAAGCCAAGAATGTGGATTTTCTTGCTGTTCATCCCCAATTCTCCCACTTTATCTCATGACTCAGCTGCCTGATGCAAGGGTTTGCAATTACAGCTTGGCTGATTAGCTCCCTGAATTGTGTGCTGTGGTTTCTAGACTTTGCATGCAATTTTGACAAATGTATGGATTTTATAAATTCACTTTCAAGAAGCATTTCATTGTCCTATTTTGTGAGTTCTTCTGCTGATAAACCCCAATGATGTGAATATTTTAGCTGCCTGGAACACAAGGCACAAAAGCCAGGGATAGGGCAGGCCAAGACTCAGTTCTCCTCTTAAAAAACCACTCAGTTGTTTGTTTAGCCGAGGTGAGAACCTGGGTGCAGAGAGGATGCCTCAAGCAGGCTACCTCCAAGTGCCTGTGAGCCTGAGACATCACTGCTGCACCCCTGGGTTGCCATCAGCTGGGCTCAGAGACAGCTTGCAAGTAGGCACTGCCTCCTGTCAGGGGGTTGGTGCTCCACAGAAAAACTCAAGAGCAGAGGAAAGTTCCTCCTGTTTGTGCCTGCAACCAAAATAATCTCTCCTGGACCAGTCGGCCCAGCTGGAGGAAAGGCCCCGGGGGTGACACAGTCTCTGCTTCCTGTTTTTCTCTTTGCAGAGTAAATGGGTTTCTAAGGTCTCCAGAGACATGAGTGAACGAGAACCTCAGACCTGAGCATCCTTGAACTTTTGGCAAGTTTGGATTCAGTTTGGTATGCAAAAATTCCAGCTCAGATGTATTTTTAATACAATTTATCCTCAGAAATTTCTGCTAACCCTCCTGCACTGCACACAAAGTGTGCAGGAGTGCTGCTGTCCCCGTGAGCCAGCACACCGTGTTCAAAGGAGGGTGAACCCCAGCCTGCTGAGCAGCTGGGCAGCTTTTCTTTGCCATCTTGTGTTACATGAATTGTGAAAGAATGCTTGGGTAAGGGAAGGCCTGTCCTTGGCAAACCCTGGTTACACTCTGGAGGTAAGCTGGGGAAAGAGCAGCTCTTCTGTTTTCCCCTTTCCCAGCTATGGGTGAAACATCTGTACCACATTTTAGCATTCAAAAAAAGTAATTTCCCCTAAAAGCCTTGGTTTTATTAGTTTTCCATTAGTCTTCTCTTTGTTCTTAGATGTTTGATTTAGGGGACATAATCTTCATGAATGCAAAAGTCAAAACTAGTGGTCTGGTCTGAGACATAAAATGGAATTAAACCACTAGGTTTTTGTGTTAGTATTTACTGCTGTCCCAAGAAATAGTGCAAGTCAGTGGACCGAGACTTTTCAGCCACAATTCATATGATTTTCAGTTAGCCTTTTGCTCCAAGTGGTCATTAAATGCTGATAGTTAAAACATCAACTAAGAATTAAGATAATTATAATTATGTTTAGAGCCTCATGGAAAAAGGCCAACTTGATAAATCAACTTTTCAAGCTCTTTAGCCTGAAAAGTAGCATTTTTCCTCTTAGAAAACAAGGTCTAGATAGTAATTTTAAATTTATGCTATTTTATTTTATTAGTAGTTTTGTGGTCTGAGATGATGAAGTTGATCTCAGATGTGTGTCCTCACTTGTCCCAGTGGCTGCCACTGGTGCAGGCATGAACATGAACCCTACAAGGGGCAGTGTGGGCAGCTGGCCTACCTGGGGGTTTGTCCATCCTACCTAATGTCCTCTCATTTATAATTTTGGCCACACATCCCCTGGAAATGTTCAATGTGATGATGCCAAATGGTGCTTGCAAGTGCTTTGGCAAGGCTATGTGTCAAATCCAGCTTTCTAGCCAGGAGTGCTGGTGTCAGATGATGCCTGCTTGAAGTTTCTTCACACTTTTACAATTACAGCCTGTCCTAGGTTGCAATGTAAAGATGTGCCCAAAAGTATGTATTTTATCACCATCTTCGTGAACTGTTGAAACCAGGTGGGGCAGTGATCCTCATCTCTGTAGGAGATATTCTCTGCTAATGGGCCATCTGTTAAAAACCAGGTGGGGCAGTCATCTTTATCTTTTCCACAACACATGCTTCTTCCAGGAAGATATCGTCTGTTAATGGGCCATTGAGTCCCACTGCATGACTGATAAAATTACATCATCCCATTGGGAGATGCTCCAGCCAGGGGGAGGAGCCAAGCACTTCCTACCTAGATAAAAATCTGAGATTTGGAACACCAAGGCTGCCCTTATCCACTGCTTTCCAGAGGACAAGAGCTACCAGACTTTTCTACAGGATCCCCATTTCAATAAGACCACTTAATCTGGGCTGCTACCACCACCCTAACTAGCAGGGTGTCAGGTTGCATTCTGACTCTGTCAGTGGTTTTCTTTTATACTATTGCATGTTTGTTTGTTTTTTTCCCTATTAAATTGTATTTCTGACTTGGAGTCTCTCACTGGTTTTGCTTTCAAACCAGTACACACAGCCTTATGGTGTGCAGGTGAGGTTTGGGCATCCCCTTGCTCCTTAAGCACAGTAACACACAGTGTTTTAATAAGTTACAGCTATAGGGCTGCCAAAACTATACAAGTTCCTGGGTGCAGTCTCAGCAGTATTTGTGTTTTCTTGGTGTTGTGATGTCTTCCCACTGAGTTCAGGGAGAAACAACTTCTGAGACAAGGGAAAGCAAGGAGCTGGAGCCTCCCTCTGCAGCTTCCCAGGGTAAGTGAAGCTTTCTACCTATTAAAACACCAGCATTTCCTCCTGGACAAGGAGAAAGCAGGGACTGTGTGTGGAAGGGGTTATGTTTTTCTCATGCTTTCTGTGCTTTGTCATGCTTCTTCGGGTATTTTGGATAGTTACCCCACATGAACAGGGATTTCATCCTCCCAGTGTTACCTGGAAGCTAATAGTGTTGGAAGAAGGGAATCTGCCTCCTGAGTAAAGGCATTAGGTGTGTAGAAAATGGCTTTTAGCTTTCTGGTTCCCAAACACCCTCTGTCCCTGTGGCAGTTCCATAAATCACCCTCCCCAGAGTTGTTCTCTGGCTGCTTCAGATGTGCACAGTGTTTCTGAAAGCCATCACACACAGAATGAGTCTGTCTCACATGGGAGAGACAAGGGTGTGCCTTCTCTCTGGATGGGGAAGGCTTGTGCCTCCAGCTCAGTGCCACATCCATAGTCTGGGAGAGTCTCTCCTGAAATCCACAACAGCCAGTGCTTTTCTGGGCTCAGGAAATGTTGGTGGACATGAAGGACAAAGCCATTGGTGGACGTGAAGTTGGCTGCTGCCAGCAAAGGCCATCTTGCCAGGGAAGAGCAGTGGTGTGACAGTAAGCATGTGGCTGCTTTGGTGCTCCCAAGAAGCTTCAAAGAAGCCACAGTGCTAATTAGATTTTCAGAATTAACTAACTGGATCTCTTCTGTTTGTTGTCCACCTTAAACTCTCACCAGCAAAAGTGGAGGGAGACCTAGGCCTGCTCCTGTCTCCTACTTCATTAAAGGTCTTCTGCTGGAAGTGCTCCTGCCCATGTCCAAGGGCAGGGAACCAGTCGACGTCCTCCAGCCTTCAGGTCATCTCCTCCCACGCATTGTTTAACCACATCCTGACCTGTGCCACCCTGAACATGGTCTTGTCTCTCCTGGGTCCACTGCTGCTCCAGGACAGCTGTGCTGTCCCAGTTTGGCAGTCTGGATCATGACCTGTTCTGTACTCAGTCCAGTGTGGGTTGTGTTGAATTGCCTTGTGTTACTTTTGTTACATAGTGGCACATTGATCCAGCAAAACACCTTGGTAGGAAAGTCTTTGAGAAGTCAGCAAAAACTAAAAATCCCTCTGGGAGAGTTCAGTGAGGCAGCTCAAAAATCCTCCATCATTATGTTGGTATTTCCCACACCATGATGTGTTTCTTCATGTATATGATGCTAGTACTGCCCTTCTGCAGACTTTTGGAATAAGCTTATTTGAGTAACCCTGCTGTGTTCTGAGGAAGATGGGGAAAAGATGGGCAGGTTTTGATGTTGGTAGTGACCTTTGTAGAAAATGGTGTCAGGAAGTGCTCAGAACAAGTCTCCCCTGGTGCTAATGACTCCACAGCGTGGGCTTGGTGCTAGAGGCATAAAGGGAGGGCGAGGAGGAGAGCAGCAGGGGGCACAGAAGAGGAGGCTGATGACATGCCATGTCTATTTGCTGCCATCTTTTATGGCAAGCAGCAGTCTTTCAGTGTGCCACGTATTTCAAGAACTGGTAGGATGGAGAAAATGGGCTCACTGTCTGGCAGCACTGGTGAATAGGTGATGGTAGGTAGATACAGGCTGTACTGTGTCCATAACAATTTCACCTTTCTTAGGTGAAATTTCTCCAGCGACTGTAATGGTTCCGGATTTGAGGGGGGCATTTCAGCAGCTGTGATGTTATGTTAGAGCAGACACTGTGTCTGAAAGCTCCCAAGACCACACTTGCTCATGCCTATCTCATTTAAAATAGCACTTTCAGGAAAAACACTTTTGAAATAATATATTTCAGACACCACAACATGTAAAGGAAGTGACGCAGCAGGCTGTACAATAAATAGGAAAGTAGATAAATCCAGGGCCAGATTTATGAAGCAACAGTTCTCAACAGTCTAAAAGTAATGAAAAGTATACACTAATCAAAGCAGTGATATCTCATTTTGTATTGTGCAATCTGCAATGCAGTGGCTGGACAGATAAAAACATTTTGGGACACTGTCACAGTATGGGGTGGCATGGCCCTCCATGACTTTTGCAATAGCCCTAGGGGTTACTGGTCCACAGGGCTGCTGGGGTCCTCTTGCAGATGCAGTTTTGAGGATGCACACAAGCACATCAAAAATAAACAGCTCGCTGAGGAACAAACACTGGGGCTCAGGCAGATGCATGTGTAATGGAGTTGGGCACCTATATAGGATTTTTTCAGGGAGGGCACAGTGCTGCAGGTGGCTTGGGAAGCCCTGACAGCTTTATTTCAACTGCTGTGATTACTAATTACAATTTTTTTGCTTCTAAGTGCTCCCTGATACTCTGCATTGATTGTAATTATTTACCTTGCACAGGCTAGGCAAGGTTTGATTAGCCCAAATGTGCAATTTGTTTGGAAAATGGGGAATGTTTTTTCATATAGGAGCTAGATACCATTAGCTGTAGTAATTGGAAGAAGGTACCAATTTCTTTCAACTAATCAAAATAAACAGGATATTATTTCTTTGACTATTGATATAGCTCATAATTCTAAAAGGATTAAATTATGGATGGCTCAGAATGCCATCCCCAAGTCCTTCCCAGCAGGGCTGCTCTGGATCTGTTCATTGCCCAGCCTGGATTGATACCACGGGTTGCCCTGATGCAGGTGCAGCACCTTGCACTTGGTCATGTTACACCTCATGAGATTCCTATGAGCCCAGTTCTGGAGTCTGTCCAGGTCCCTCTGGTGTGCCAACAGTAACACTCATCTCTGTGCCATCTGCAAACTTGCCGAGGATGTACTCGAGCCCTTCACCTACACTATTAATGCAGATATGAAATAATCCTGGTCCCTGATGTCCCTCAGGACTCTGAGATGTTGACCATAATCCCTTGGATGTGTCCATCCAACCACTTTCTTATCTACCCAACAGTCTATCCACTGAATCCATCTCTCTCCATCCAGAGAGGGATGTTTTGGAGGACCTTGTCAAAGGCTTTTGATCCGTATAAAATCCAGGCTGGTAGTGTGTTGCTGCTACTGGAGCTGCACAGCTGTGTGGGTACCACCCTACTTCAGAGCAGGAGTGCATAGATTTACAAAGGGCTGGAAATAGGTATGAAAATTAGGATCTGCTTCTTCCACAGTGCCTGCTCTTCCTAAAGCCATTGACAGGATGGACTCACATTTCTTATCTAGTCACTAATAAAATAGTCCTGATGAAATAAGTAATTGAAAATATGGGTTTACCTCTCCCCCCCCCACTACTGTTATAAGTGTGACAAGTACCCCATTCCCATGGATTTTTTCCCATCTGCTAGCACCCACTTCAGGGGACTCCCAAGGCCTGGGCCTATGTGCTCATCCCATAAGGGTGGCTGCAGGGAGATGGAGGAATCAGATCCTGAACCTTCTTCAGTGGAGACAGAAATACCCATTTCACATTCTTATTTAAACATTAAATCACCAAATGCATCCTCTCAGTTCCTTCCTCTCTTTGGTGATTTTCAGACAGAGGAGATGCTAAGCTGTAAACAACAATTTTTTTCAGCATCGTCTCACTCCATAAATGGTTATTCTGGCTCCACTGTGGCAGGTTTTATTGTGTGATTAGGCTGACAATGTGCTAATGCTATGCCCTAGACCTTCCACATTCCTTAGACAGAATTTACACATCGAGAAGAAAAGAAAACAACCACAAACTGAGGAAGCACTTTCTGTACTGGGAATTTTCACCCATCTCCATGCCTCATTTTGCAAGGTCACTCTCTGAACATTGCAGACTTGGTCAGCTGCTGCTCCAGCATCTCCTGAGCCATTTATTAGACTCTGAACATTATTTGTTTCCCCCCATACCTGCAGCTCCAGGTGATGAAAGCAAAGGAGGGCTGTGACTGGAACAAGGTGATTGTGAAATGCAGCCGCCCCATCACAGGACAGGGCATAACGTGAACACAGGCACAGTGGCCTTGCATCTCTCACTGCTGGCAGTGGTTCAAAGACAGAGATCTTATGTGGGGATCTCACTGTGAACTGGACCAAGTCTGTGTTCCACTTTGCATCCACAAGTTTTTCCAGATATTGCAGAAGCTGAGAGTTCATACATAAAATACAGATAAAATTTATTGAAGCATAGTGATTCCCCTTTTAATATGTTATCCTAGTATTTGAGTGCACTGAGGGAAGCATGTCCATGCTTGGAGGATGACTGCTATTCAGTGCACTGATGTGGTTAAGTGCAGTTCCTCATCTCGACAAGCCCAGATTGTCCTTCTCTGACTGGGCAAGGTTTGACCATCCCTAGGAGTCACTGAAAAACCTTGGCTGTGAAGGAGCTGTTTATACCTACCTTGTCTCAGGAAAAGATGAGGTTTGGGTAGGAGGAGGACCAACACAAAATAACTAACAGCAGAACTTCTTGAAACAGTGAGAGACTTCTTCTCCCATTTTGTCATACCAAGGTTTGTTAGAAAAACCTTATGCTCCCTTGTAGTTTCCCTTATGGGCAAACCTTGTGTATGATGTCTCTCTGCTTTTTCTGCTGTGGTTATCATCTGCTGGGTGGGTTTTTGCAGTTGCAGGTTTGGGGACAAAGAGCCTGTGGGGCATCCTATGATCTCAGGCTCCAGCACATCTCAGGTCAGAAGAGACCCTTCCCCTTAGCCCACACTGACTGAGGACCAGCATAATTTACCATTGAGAAGACTGACACAAACATTTATCTCCCCAGTAGCCTGCAGCTGCTGGTGTAGGAAGCATCTCATTTCCAGTTGATGATAGCCTTGTTAGGCTATTTTTTTAGCAATGCTAATTGACAGTTTCCTGCTTCTGATTCCCCTTTTGCAATTTCCAAGGGGAAGGGAAAAGCAGGGGAAGCACCAGGGAGACCCATAAAAGTATTCAGATCTGGAAATCACAGAGATGCCTGCGCCAGGATGTGACTGGTGCTGGATAGGGAGTGAGTGGGTGTGAGTGTGTTTTGAGTCAGGTAGAAAAGAGCTGAGGAGAACCATGGGGGCTTAGTGCAGAGGAAAGTGGGGGTTATCTTTGTCATCATTAAAATGATTAAACTGTACCTCCTTTCTTGAAGAGCATCTTGCAGTCTGGGGTGGTTGCTCAAACCCTGGATGCTATAATGAAATTTCTGGTTAATTGAATCGGGAATTTCTCATGATATTGCCAACCAGCCCTCAATACAGGACTTTCCTCCAGCTTTCTCCAGTGTGGATATGGACCTTTCTGTGCCTAAGAAAGGATGCAGCACATCTTCCTCCAATGCAGTACCCAGCCAAAGGGATCAGTGCCTGTGCAGACAGAAGGAGAATCCACAGATGAAGGCTGACATTACATCTTATGAGTAGTTGGTTTTGACTTATCCATGATTTAATCATAACACTAGGATAGGAGTCATTCTAATAGGAGACTACTTATTGACTCTTATTGCTGCTTCCTTACACACCTTGGACAACCATATTTCAGTTTATTTTTATATTTACCCACACATGTGCACTCAAGGGATTCATATCACTGTACCATCCCAGCGTTTGGAATGGAGATACCACCTCAACAACCAGGGACATGGGCAGGCTGTGGGTATGCAGGGTGCTCCCCAGGGACAGAGAGTTCTCCATATACCTGCTCTCTGCACCAGCACAGAGGGCAAAACCTCCCTGGTGTCCTCACACTGGTGTGCCAAATAGGACACATCCTTTCTGTGGCACTGACAGCAGCCAAGCACGTTGTGAGAGCTTTTCTATGCCTAAAAATGAAAGAAGTTTCTGAGGTGGAAGAGAGGTGCTGAGTCTTTCCAAGGAGAAGTGAGCGCAAAACAACAGCTTAGAGCTGGATAAAAATCCCCAGCCTTCCTCAGCTAAAGCCAGATTTGAGCTGCCTTACATGTGAAGTGAAAAAAGGCAAACACACTGTTGCAAAGAAGCTAGAAAAAGAGAAAGGCATAACATTTTAGCTTCATAACTATTTCTATGTCTGTGAAAATGTGTAGAAAATTTTGTTTACCTCAAATGCAAGAAATTTTTATTCAAAATGTTATTGGTTAGTAAACCCACTTAATATGTGAGACAGGGCCATTTTATATATGCAGTCCTTATTTTCAGGTGTTTTTTTCCCCAAAAGATGTATGACTGTGTGTGTGCCCAGTTATGGCTCTGCAGGTGTTAATGACCATCATTGGGAGGAGAAGGTTCCACGAAATTGCTGGTCTCACTAAGGTAGCAATGGGTCCAAGCCAGCAGAAAGAGCTGCCAAATGCCTTTAGGTATTAAAAGCAGCTGCAGACAAGGGCTTAATGAAAGCATTAGTCTACCTGGCCTGAGCAAAGATAAATCAGGTGGGTTAACCAGAGCTTTTCTGATTACAAAAGCAGAGCAAGGGCTGGAGGGCTCCTGCCTGCAGACATAAGACTGAGTGGCCTGGAGGGAAGCAGAACACTGGGGCTCCTTGCAGGGCTCCCTTGTGCTCAGAGGGATGAAAGGAAAATGCCTGTTTTCAGGCTGGAAGAGTAGATCCAATTTACACGGGCTGCTCACCTGTCCCAGGAGCCTCCTTCCAGCCAGAGGGGTGGCAGAGGATGAACCATGGTGTGTGGGGCAGTGCTGGCTGCATGTCTGGAGAGTGGGATCCACTGCCCAGGCAGGAGAGGAATAAATAAAGCTGACTACAGCCCTGGACTGCAGCCAGCAAACCACTGGAGCCTGCTGAGCCCCAAACCAGTCCAAAGAGACACTGATTGCACAACAACCCTGTCCACCTGATGGCTTCTTCCTTCTCCTCCTCATCCTCCTCTGCTCTGTCATTTTGGGTTCTGGCCTCTATCTCCATTGTTACTGGTCAGGAAGATCTGGAAAACAACAGCAATATGTAAAGAAATATTAGAAGAGGAATTCAGTATTTGGCTGGAAAAGGAGCGCTTATCCACTGGGGCTGGGGCAATCTGCAACTTTCCAGTGCTAGAGACCTTAGCTGTTTTGCATGAGTCCAGGATGGAGGACTTGAAACCACCTAGCTGCAGATTCAGTTTGTTTGTGCCTTTTACCATTTCTCTCCAAATCCTGCAAAACTGCCCTCCAGGTAACTAGGTAACTAATGCACGAGAGATTATAAAGTGCTGTGCTTAAAACCTTCCAAAATTAGCTTTTCCTGCAGTCCAGATGGTGCACCGTGAATGCTTAATGGCGTGGTGTAAAGACTTTATTGGCACTCGTGAGGGATGATCTGAACAGCTGACTTTGTGCCTCTTCCCTCTGTGCGTAATGCATCTGCTGAAGCCCGTGCCAAAAACCACATCCCACCACTTTGTATTTCATGCGTGTGTGTGTACATACAATTACTAAATGACAGTTGATAATATTGAAAGAAAATCTCGGCAAGCTACACTTTACACTTGTTAACTTGAATATTCAGTTAACTCTCTGCCTCCCTCCCTTGTGCTGACTTCTGCTCGTTGAGTGTTTCGATCTCCTGCAAGTCCAGGTCCAGCACTGGGGTAAAATAGTGTGGTGGTTGTGCTGTGGGGTCTGGTCCTTGCTGTGCTTCCCATTTCCCAAGGGATTTTCAGACTGAAACTCTGAGACTGATGAGCCTTAGGGTGGGCTGCCAAGCCTGGAACAGAAACCCTGGCTGGAACCAGGGCTCAAGCTCCACCAGGTCCTTCTACATCCACACAAAGATTCTTCCCATCCACCAGAATAATCAAAGCTCCTTACAACAAAATAGCTTCTTCCAAGGATTATTGAAGTACTCACATATCATCAACATTCACATCTCTCTTTTTTTAGTATACCCCTTCTTTTCTCATTTTATTTCCCAAATAATGTCACAGATGACCAAGACAAGGCACAGCAGTACTGGGAAGGCAATGGTGTTGTCCAGCATGTGCTAAGAGTAGGGTGCCAGCAGGTTTAGCTCTGTCCTGGCCAGCAGCTGGCACAACAGAATCCCAGACTTCTATAGCTCCCTAAACACTTCCATGAGAGACACATTGATGAATAATGAGATGTGACTGTCTGGGGAATCGTTTGCAACACTGCTGCAAGGAATATTTCTGGGATGAAGTCTACATGAGGCCTCTGAAGTATAAAATAGCTGACCCTCTCTTAGCTGTACTCATCAGCATCGAGGTTCAGCAAGTCAGGTGGAGCATCTTCTTGATCCTCTGCATCTTCTTGAAGTAGAAGAAAGACAGCAGCAAGCAGTCTGGCACAGAGCAGAGTATGGCTTCTTAAAAGTGGGCATTGTGCTCAGGAACTACAAGCAAGCAAGCAAGCACAAAGGTGTGTAAAGTGGGGAATATTGGATGTCAGCCCTTTCCAGTGGGTAAGGAGCTGGATTTCTGCATCCCTGGTGGAAGGAGAAGCTCAGAACTGAGCTGGACTCACAAGTGCTTTGGGGCCATGTGGTTGTGCCTGCAGCAGTGTAGCAGATGTGATTCACCACGGCTGGTGCCACGGTGATGGGTGACACAGAACCCAACTGCTGCAGATTTATGTCACTGGCAACGGAGGGAATATCACTGGTTATGTGAAGCCCACAAAGTGTTATCTATTTTCTTTATGCTTATTGTGGTTTTTTTCAACATGCCACATAATGCTGACATTTATGGAGAGATGAAATAAAATCTATTTGATCGAATAGCTCCTCAAGGTCATATGTAAAACATGGACATTTAATTGGGAGGGGAGAAACAGCCCTGCACTGCTCAGCCTCCCTGGGGTTTCCAAATAAAACACAGATGCCTTGACAAAGTTTCCAGTCCTGCTCAGCCACAAATGTGGATATCTTCATGTGGACATGACCTCCTCATGCTGCAGAGGCTGTTTGTCCCTTCCCTGTGCATAAGGATAGAGAGGGAGACTCAGGGAGCCATATCAAAAAGTACAGCTTCAGCTTTGTTTTCAGTCCTGCTACACGGTATCCATGGAAACGAGGATGACTTTCCAATCCTTCTCTGGGGAAGGCACGGCATTCACTGCAATACAGTCTCTTCAACTAAAATTTTGCAAAATAGCTCCACAGGGTGATTGTTTCTTATCCAAAAAGCGTGCAGTCCAGCTGGTTGGAGGGAGCAAGCCCCTTTTAAGTCTCCCACAAAACCTGGCATTCAGCAGGTCTGTGGATCCTGCTTTCCAGATGGATTTCATGGGAGAGGAGGGCAGCCAGCATCCCCTGCTGACACCAAACCCCTTCCCAAAGTGCCTGGGCATGGAGGGAGGTGGTGGTCAAGAGGTGGGCAGGGGTGAATGAAGGCCCAGGGGCAAGGGGGTGCTGGGGGAAGGCAGCCAGACAAAATACTCACCTGGCTTCAGCAGCAGGGCTGGTTTGGGGTGTCAGGGCTAAAGATGGCTGGCATGTGTGAATATGTGATGCCAGGGTCTGACAGGGAAATCTTGTTCTGCCTGGAGATGGAAAATCTCTGGAAGTTTTAAAGGCTTAAGGAGGAAAGTATTTTTTAAAAGAACTCACCAAATTTAGGAAATTAAAACAATTTCAGGAGTTATGCTGCTTATCAGAATGATTGGGTTTTTAATTATTTAAGGGTGAAAATATGATTTATGCAGTTAGCTCAACAAAGGAGCTGATGGATACATTTACAAAACTGAGTTTCAGTTTTTTATTTTCAAACAATGAGAGGCATGACCACTATATGCTGAGGTACTTACTTTTACACGTGTTGCCTACTAATATATTTCTAACTTAAGGAAAATAAAATGCTGAAATATTAAAAGGAGCCATCTAGCTGGTTTTTAAGCAGGAAAGAAGGCTGTATCCTACCACAAGACATCAACAGATTTAAGAGAATAGAGAAAAAGCTTGAAAAATTAACATTTTCTCTCTCTCTCCACAGTATCTGTGAGGCAGCTGACACAACAGCAGCCAAGACCATCATTAAATTAGGTATTGAAGCTGAGAGTCTGTAAGCATTTTAATTGCTCGATACCATGCAGTTTTGAAATAAAAGACCTTCATTTGAAATATTTTAGTTATTGAAAGCATTTTGAAGAGCTGAGAATGGCAGAAGTCATGCCATGTTAAACATTTCTCTAGTCTTCACTGTTCACTCTGAGCAAAATTAATTTACAAGAATGTTTCTTCTACATTTCTTGTCCAAGTATACAGTTTTCAATGTAAGAAAAAGATATGAATTAAACAGGATTTTTTTCTCCCAAGTCTTGCATTTTTTTCCCAGTCTCCTATATCTCAGTTGGCTCCTGATCCTCCCACATTAGAGTCCCTAGACTGGATTTTCCTGTTGATCAGGGGAATGGGGTCTTGTAACCAGACGTATCATAGCTCACATTTTCAAAGCCACTAGTCACTGCTCCCATTTGTAAGAAAAGGGATTCATGCATCCAAACAACTTGCAGAGATTTGGCCCCACTGTTCCTCTGTGCCTGTGTGCCATTGTTGAATAAAGGAGAAGGATTTGTTTTGGATTGTTTGCTTTCCTAACAATTTGGTGCTCTGGTTTCCCATGGAAATCTATCTCCTAGTCCAGCTGCCACACCCGGTGACCACTTTCTCCAGTACTCGGCTCCTGGGCAGTGGGGACACAGGATGGACAGGGGATGTTTCTGGGCAGGTCATGGCTCTTTGGGCTGGGCTTGATGGCCCTGACCTCACCTTGTGAGAGAAGGATGGGTTGGAAAGGCCATCACATGACCCCAAGGCAGGATGTGACCTGCTGGGTCTGTGTGCCTGAGCCGCTGCCATCCCCCTTTGCAGCACTGCTGCCAGAGCAAAGGGATTATATTGCAATCCCTCCCATTGGGAATCTACTTTCCTGTGAGCAATCATGCTCATTAGCCAGGAAAAATAAAGATGCTGAAGAAGAGATCATGTTCTTGAGCTCCTGTGAAATCGCATCTGATGGCAAGTTTCTACATGGGTCTTTCTTCTCTGAGACACTGCTTAATTAAACTTGAACCCCACTGCTCCCCAGCCAGATCCCTGAAAACAAAAGGCAGGAGTCTGGGTGGTCACTGCCCTGCTGCAGCCCTGTGCCAGTCCCATCCCAGCCCCAGCAGCACAACCTGTGCCAGCTCCATCCCATCCCATCCCATCCCATCCCATCCCATCCCATCCCATCCCATCCCATCCCCAGCAGCACAGCTGGCACTCCCTGGTGCTCACTGGTGTCTGTCTCTTCCCAGCCCCTCGGTCACAGCTCGGGGGGACATGGCGAGGGGACAGTCACCATTTCTGGTGCTCTTTTTTGGCAGGGCTGTCCCCAGTACACAGCATTACACCACAAACCCAGCGGTAATTTTGCTCGACCCTGAAGATTATTTTCCTTCTCTGCAGGTCATTTAGGTGGACCTGATGGTTCAGAGCAACAGAGCAAAGCAACGGAAAGGAGACAGCACCAAAACCATGAAAATGCCTGCTTCTCTCCAAAGCAGACTATCTTCTGCAGGCTTTCTTCTTCACAAAACTCCCTTCCTTGCATGTGATGTGGGATTCAGCAGCCAGACAGCAGTACAAAGAGGCTAGACTTAATGTTTGTTTGGTGGCTGTACAGAGCCCATAGAAACGTGTCTGAGGTTTTTTTTCCTCCTATTCAAAGCTTTACCTCCTGCTGAGTCACCAGAGGGCTGGCTGAAGGAGTGTATCATGCATAATTATTTGGAAAAGCAATCTATGATATGCTAACTCCTGTCACAAAATGTGCAATTTGTAATATACAGAAAGACAAAATGCAACATAAATGCTTTAGAAGATTCATTGCCTCATTTAATTCTCTCATTGCAGATTTAACCAAGAGGCCAGGAAGACAGAGGACTCCACAGGCACTTCCAGAGCTCAGTCCTTGGTGCTTTCTAAGCACCTGAGGTGCCCTGGTGCAGTGACTGGGAGGAGGCAGCTGCTTCAGTCCTTCTCTCAGCAGCAAGCACCAGGAGGTGTGAAATGACAGCCTCAGAGATCTGGGGTCGGAGGTGCCCTGTGTCCCTCAATAACCCAGCAGGTAAATGCAGAAGCTGCCTTCCTCAGTCCTGAGGAGCTGCAGGAAGGCACTGTGTAAGTGGAAGAGGTGCAGGTTCACTCACATTTCCCTTTGTCTGGAGTAACTCTACAGCACAAAGCAAATGATCCTTTGGCTTTCTCTGGCCAGGAGACTCATCCCTGCCAGGGCAACACAGCAGGACAGCATTCCTCAGTAAACCTCCTTGGACAGACACTTGCTACTGTGGTGTACTGTGGTGTAGTGCTAGTGTGGTGTGGTGTAGTGTGATTCCAGTGCTCTAATGAGGGCTAATTCAGCAGGAAATAATTGGAGTTTTGATTGTGAAAGGCAGCAAGGAAACAAAGGCAGGCAGTAACACAGGAATATAAAAATTAAATAAAATGTCAGCCTTTTATTTAGATGGCCTTTATTTAGATGGCCTTAGCTGGCCATGTCAGCCATTCTCTGTTGCCTCTTCTCCCCACACAGAGATCCAGCTCTCTTCTTGTACAGCATCATTTGGGCTGTGTGTCCTCACACACTTCACCTTCTCCAGTGGGAATGTGGTCAGAGTGATGTAAGACCTGATGCAAATTTGCCTGTTCCTCCCTCCCCTGATTTATACAATTTATGAAGACTCCCCCATCCTGAGCCCAGATGTGCCTTTCCCTCCCTTCCACCCAGGGAAAGTCTCTGCTTGTCTGTAAACTAAGTGTAGGGCTAGTGTCAGACTGAAAACCAAGAAGGAGGAAGGGGAAAGAAAAGTGGAAACTGCAGCTCTGGTGCAGCATGGGCTGGGAAGGTGATGGCCCAGGGCACCACGGAGCTCAGTGCAGTTTATGATGGTTTTGCATGTTAGGGACTTTGCTGATGAATATGAAGCTGCAAATGAAAAAAGAGTTGCTTCCAGGACAAGAGAATTTATAAATATAAATAAAAATGCCCATTTTTCTAAAATACTGGAAGCCTTGAATCTCCTGGGGAGAGAATGCATTTATAGAATGGTGGGGTCTCTCCCTATCCCCCATGGTTTGTTTGCAGAGTGCCACTCCAAGGGATACAGAGGTGGGAAGGGCTGAGTCACCATTTGCCTTTCAGACAGAAAGTTGGTTGTCAACAGTTTCACATTTAAAAAGAAGAAAAGAAAGCAAAAGTCCACTTGTGACAAAGGTTGGTTGCCAGTGGGTTCTGGTGGAAGATGGATGTGGAAGAACAGGGATATGCAGGTGGAATTTTTGACAGCATTTGATGGGGAGTGGATGGAGAATACACACATCATCATTTCTCCCAGATCCCATCACTGAAACAGGAGGGAGACTTTTCCCCAAGCCTCCCCAGGCATTACAATCCCTGCACATCACCTCCATGTTACTTGCTGCAGTGCCACACAAGGCTAAAGTGCTGCCAGACACCCCACGTGTGCTCCACACATGAGCAAACCTGCAGAGGCTCTCCCCAGAGCCCAGGGTCTCTATTTGGGCAGTCCCTGCCTTTGTGAGGAACCTCATGGCATGTGGAGGAATACTGTGTAGGACAACTCTGCTCCAGACAGGAGAGTCCTGCGCATCCCCAGCAAGAAAAACATTGGTGGGGTTTGCTTCCCTCATTGCCACGCAGTTTACATTGCTTATTAAGGCAGGTCTGGTTAAAGAAACAATTTATGTCTTTCAGTCAGTGTTTCCATAATAGCTTCGAGTGGCCATTTGGCAGGTTGGTGCTGCTCTACATTCAGTGGGAAACAGCTCAGTTCACCTGGCAGTGTCCTCCTACAGCCCATCATCCATGGCAGGAGGTTGAAGCCTCTGCCCTCGTGCTGCAGCAGGGATCTACACTAGCCAGCATTGCTCTGGGGCTTTTGGGGTGCCCACAGTCTGGCTCTGCCCAGTACTGGATGGCATTACTGTGTCAAGGTGTGCTCTCAGCTCTGAGCTCCTTGAAAACTCACCTTACCCCAATGGCATCTCCAGCCAAATTAAAGGGCAGCTCAACCTGCCATCAGCTGCTGGCTGCCAATTGGCAAGGCCAAAAAGCTGTAGCCTAAAGCCACTTAAGAGAAATTATGGTGTCTCTGGTTATTTACTGTAATAACAATACAGAAGAGTGAAAGTGGGTGCTGCACCAGCAGCAGCACAAGTTCTGCCAGTGCTTGTCTGTCAGAGCCTGACTGGATGGTAGCAGCACAATGCAGAGTGAAATGCCAATGCTTTGGGCTCCCTGAGCCACGGGAAGCAAAGTAAACCCCTGCAAGTGCAGAACAATGCCCACGCCGTGATGAGCAGCTGTGAATGAGGAGAGAGCTCTGAGCAGGCTCAGCTGTGAGCACAGCTGGATGTGTGCCTGGCAGACAGGCTGCCCCGGCTGGCCAGGCTGGAGTTAAAGCTCTGGGGAGTCCTCCCAGGAGCAGCAGGGCACTGACAGCAGGGGAGGGTGTCATCAGTGCTCTGAGGTGGATGGCTGAGTGGAGATTTTCAGTCTCAGTGTATGAAAAACCACTCCCCATCCACATCACCTTTGCAGCCCTTGGTAACCAAGGAGCAGGAACAATCGTGTTTTTCTTATGATGAAGAGTTGAAGGACAAGCTCCAGGCTGGCTCCTGCCAGTGCTTCCCAGCAAACCCCTCCTGTAATTGGAGGGGCGTAGGAGTTTTGATTGATAGAAAACATTGTAGATCAGCTGTAATCTTAAGAAATGAGCAGAAAAATAAAGAGGCAAGGCTTTTTTTTTTTTTTTCTGTTTTCTCTTCTTTTACATTCTTGTTTGACATCCTTGCTTGAAATAGTGTGGCCAGCAAGGCCAGGGCAGTGATTGTCCCCCTGTACCTTGAGTGCTGTGTCCAGTTCTGTGTCGCTCACTTCAGAAAGGACACTGGGGTGCTGGAACAAGTCCAGAGAGGAACAACAGCTGGTGCAGGGTCTGGAAAAGATCTCTTAGGAGGAGCAGCTGAGGGAACTGGGGTTGTTTAGCCTGGAGGAAAGAAGGATCAAGAGAGACCTTATTACTCTCTACAACTCCCTGAAAGGAGGTTATGGCCAGGTGGAGGTCAGTCTCTTCTCACAGGTAGCGAGAGACAGGGTGAGAGGAAATGGCCTTAAGTTGTGCCAGAGGTTTAGTTTGGATATTAGGAAAACTTCCTTCACGGAAAAAGTTGCAAAGCCTTGGAACAGACTGTCCAGGGCAGTAGTGGAGTCATCATCCCTGAAAGTGTTGAAAATTGTGTGGATGTGGCACTTGAGGACAGTTAAATGGTAAATATGGTGGTGGTGCCGGGTTAATGGTTGGACTTGGAGGTCTTTTCCAATCTGAACAATTCTATGACTCTGTGATTTTGGTTTATGTTTCTCTTGCTACAGAGGTGGTGTGCAGGTGCATGTGCTGATACTCATATGACAGGCAGCTGTTGCACATGCACTGGGCTGTCTGAATCCCTTACCTGCATTCTGTGTATCACTCTCTGTCTTCATCATTTTTGCACCATGAGCTTTTTTCCACCTTTCTCTCCACTCATTCAAGGAGCTTTCTCCCCCTGGACTTTTGAAGGTGACTAGACTACTCTGTGAAGCTTGAAAAATCCATAGAGACCCCTTCCATTCAATAGAGACCACTTCCAGTCAAAGAGAGCCACGTATCAGAGGGGTTCCCATCGTGAAGGACCCACATTCAGCTTTCTCCTAGGACCCCAGATGGCTGCCTGGGGGCTGCTGGCTGATCTGTACTGCTCAGGAGTGTCTTTTGTTCTTGATGTGCACAACCCATGTAGCTGGGCATGGGAGTGGGTGGTGCAGGAGTGGGCAGGACCCTACCACTCCCCAAAAGTCTCCAACAGAGCTGTGCCAGCTCATGCCACTTGTGAGTCATCTGGGAATCGCTGATGTGAAGGGAATTGCTCAAGGTGCTCCTTTCCCAAGCCCTAATCGTGGGTCAATGCTGAGTCAGAGGCAGCATTTAAGGATCAGGACTCATGCCTGCCACACAACAGTACCTGCTGAAGGCAGTGGCAGGCTGCCAGCTCCTGCCCCTGGGATCAAGAGGGGAGTGACACCCAAATAAGGGAATCACAGAGATAGCACCTGCACTGATGCCAGGGGGATAGGTCATGATGTGCAAGGGAAAGTTGTCTAGGTGACACAAACAAAAAACATCTTCCCTGTCAGATAACACAGGCCTGAGTTTACATCACAGAGATGCTGCTCTGCTTTATTGAATTGGTTGAACAATTAACCTATTTTTTTATTTTTAAGACCACATAGGTCCCATAAGAATTTAAATATTGACAAAATGCTAATGCTATATGTGAGGTTTGAATATAACCTCCTGGTACCTGTTAAGAAAACCAAGGAACTAAATAAATTGAAAAGGCTTGTGCTAGTGAAGAAATTTTTAGAATACTTAAAACCAAAATGGTCTGTGAGCAAAATTAACCTGGAGTGTCTGATTCTGGACTGAGGAACTTATGAGGAAAACAAATGTTTTGGTCTGTACAAAGTAAACTCAGTTAGAGGCTGGACCAGAGCAATTCTTGCAGCTCTCAGCACTGTGCCTGTGCTGTGAGCACCCCTTTGGTTAACTGAGCATCAGCAGAGAGTCCTGAGTGGGATCTGCTACCCAGCACTGCCAACACTCTGTGTTCAGTGGGATGTTTCCCATACTTGCTGTTATTTCATAAATCTCCAGCAGCAGGCTGGTATGAGGGGTCATACCCCAGGGTCCCCAGAGCTGCTACTCCTGAGCTCCCAGAGAAAAGCCAGCATATCAAAGCACCCCAACCTGCAGGAGCAAGTCCTTACAGCTAGACCCAGTTTTCCTGAGTTTTAGCCCAGATCCAGTGCTCCCAGAATCAGCTCTTTTTCTCCCCTAGCTGGTGGTGCTGCTCCTAGACATCCAGCTCCAGTCACATCAGATCATGCTTCCCTTGCAGATTTCTGGCCAGCCATGACTTCCCACAGTGATTTTCCCAGCTGCATTTTTCTGCAGAGACACTGAGTAGCTGCTTCATGTTGAACATGTGAGCTCCTATCTGCACTCCCAACAGTTCAGTCGGTTACTTGGGGACAAGAAATAGTTTTAATGATGTTGCCCTTGTTTCTTAAAATGCACTTGTCTTTCTGCAGATTTTTTTTTTCTGCCACAGTGCTGTCATAAGCAGGAGCTTGTTGTGAGCTTCCCAATACACCTCTCTCAGCCAGCCTTTTTCCCTGGCAGCACTTAATTTGCTGAAGGTGAGGGACACATGGACACATATTAAGAACACATGGGAAACAGCCAAAGGGGCTGTAGGTGGTCATTTTCTACATCCCCCCCAAATCAGTGCTCACCTCTGTGTTTGCAGGAAGAAAATAAGGATTTGGGCTTTAAATGTATTTTGAGGTAGAGTTTGGCTTAAAGCTGAAAGCAGTTTACTAAACTCTCAGCATCTAGAGTGCTGTTGTGGTTGGTGGTTGCTAGAAATCTCGGGAGATTGCACAGCGTTCCTACCAGCTCCAATTGGAAAATGGAAAAAAACATGTCTTGGCAGTAGGTAAGAACCAGTGTGGAAGAGATGGTGTGGGCTTGAGGGATGCATCACATGGGCCTTCCCTGATGTGGATTTTTGGTAGATTTGAGGACTGGCTCTGACTGCTTTCTGTTGGCATGGAAAGCCTTTAAACAAATCAAGAATTGTATTTCATATTGCATGATGCTGAGAGGAAAATCTGTCTCAAAATTACATCCCCACCTCAAATTTTTACAGTGGGCTCTGCAGAGGCAAGAAAGTCAGAAGGTTTTCCTGATTCTGCCAGGGGCTCTGGAATGGATTAGAGTGCTTTTATTTTTTTCCTTTTGGCAAGGAGGAGACACTGACCCTGTTGCAGCTTTGCAGAGATGCTTGAGCTCTAGAACGGAAAAGTTTTATTTTGCCTCTGTTTTGACTTTTTATGGTATTCACTTGCAGTACTCCTGTAATTATTTTGCTTTGTTTGCTTTGTTTGCTTTGTTTGTTTTGTTTTCAAACAAAGAAACATCTATGCAAGCTAAATGTAGTGCCCCCATGTTTGTGAGCTATTTGTGATTAGCAAACAATGTGTGTGTGTGTGTGTGTGGGAAAAGGACCCTGGCAGTAAAGTGGCTGATGTGTTTTTCTCCCAAATAAGCAACATGTAGGAAAATGCAGTTAAACCTGTGCATTCCTGCCTGTTTCTTTCCTGATGCAGACATGGGTATTGATGATAAGGCTATTGATAGAAGCTGTCTCTGAACTGATTCACAGATTTTGTCAATGCTCTCCCCAAGTGGCTCCTTGCAGTCAGCCCCACCATGGTCCTCTGCATCCTGTACCCTGCACCCCTCTCCCACCTGCTTAGAAGACATTTGCACACTTTGCTGCCTGCTACAGTGATATTTAAATCAGAAAATGAAAGCATTGCATATCAACAGCATCCTCTTGAGTGATACTCAATCCTTCTTTAATATAATTACTGCAACCCCCACAATCCCTGCTTAACTGCAATTTTTAAATTGATCTACCTCAGTGCTCAAGTCTTCTTCCTTGCCTTGTCTGCTACAGGTTGGACATACCTCTGTCTCTCCCTCTTCCCTTCTCTCTGCCCTTTCTTGAGAATGTTCTGGCAGAGTATGTGAGTTTTATTATGAAAGAGAGTGGTTATTATCCAACGCAGTAGCTTGGAAAGGGCTGGAATTTACATTTTAGCACGGAGGAAGGAGATTTGCTGCCATCTGCACCTGGTGAGAGAAAGAGCTCCACAGCTGGAGGCAGCTGCCAAACTTCTGCCAAGCACCCTGCCTGTGAAATAAAGCAGGCTGCTCAGTTCTGCACCCAGTACAAGTGTTAAGTCTACAAATGCATTATCAGGCAAAGTGCTTTTAATCACAGAATATATTTGGATTGCGTACAGCTGGATCTAGGCATGACAGGAAATAGCCATACACGTGCTGTATGATTAGAAAGAAGGGGATTTTTTCCATTTCCATAGTCTAAGCAGCAAGATCCACTGGGTTATTATCCTGGTATTCATGTGAGTACTAAACACAATTCATATCTGTCACACACGTGCACTGCAGAGCAAAATGGAACTCCTGGAAATTTTACATCAGATAAAATTAACCTGTTGTCAGCCCATTATATGGGGCTGCTAATAAAAAAGGGGGAGATTAGGAAAACAAATTTACAATGCTCTTTCCTTATTGCTTAGGCAAATGCCCTGTATTAGGCACATAACTTTCCAAGATCAGAGTCCAGGGCTGGGAGAGATATAGCAGGTAGGGGATGGGGCAGTAGATGATGACATCATGGGTTAATGATGCCATCATACTGACTCACATCATCTATCTAGGTAGTTAAATATACATAGAATTGGGTTTTTTAATGATGAATGCTTTTGGGTTGCAGCCAACAGCTGCTACAGATGAGGGCTGTGCAGAGATGAGTGTTGGGGCCAGCTGCTGGACCTCCCCACAGGGCTCTGCCATAAGCAAGCCCTGCAGCCCCTGGGGGCTCCCTGAGAGGTGACTTGTGGGCTACTTCTGCCTTCCCAGCAAAGGGGAGGTGGCTTCCAGTTTGAATTCAGGGGTATAAAGTGTGGCACTGTGTCCTATCCCAGCTCTGCAAAAGCCTTCATCCTCACCACCACCCTTCACCACAGGGGTCTCAGGCTTGGGGGCAGAGTTCACATCTCAAGGACAAGGTGGTCCCTCCCAGGCTGCCTCCAGGACACTGTGGCTCCCTGAGCATGCCAGTGTGTGGGCAGCTGCCTGCCAGTATCTAGGCTGGAGCCCTGGCCCTGGTTAATGTACCAGCACAGAGACAGCATTTCTAGAGCCTTGGGGCAAAAGCTGGGACTGCTGTTTAAGGATATTCATCTGGGTAGTTCACTTAGTAGAGGAGCTGTGGGGCAAGCCAGCTTATGCTGCCTGTCTGCAGGGGCAGCCCTGCTCTGACTGCAGAGTGCCAGAGATTGATGGCTGAGTTTCTCACCCCGGGGTTTACTAACTCAACTGCAGAAAAACTGAGAACACTTAATTCCTTTCCCTTCTTATTTGTTTTTCATGAGTCACTCCATAAATAACTGTCCATGTTAAATGCTCAGGTGGGAAGGTTTTGATGTGGGACCTACCAATACTGTGCTGCTGGTTCTGAGTGCCAGCATTCCACTGGGAAGCCTGTCATCATGAGCTGCAGATCAGCTTCCAGGTAGCCTTTGAATACCACCAGCACTACATATATTTGATTCCTCAGGTAAATACAAATTGAAAAGGCAGTATTTAATCAGTATTTATGTAAGCAATATAATAGCATGCAATCTCTGCTCAAACTTGTTTGTTCTGGTCCAGCTTCTGTCCAGTGCTGACTGAGACTTTGAGGGCTCTGCTGTGCTGCTCCCAAGTCACATCTTTGTGTCTTGCTTTTCAGGAGGCTGTGGTGCAACCACACTGCTCTGCTTTATGAGCCTCACATGCTCCTGTTCATCTCAGACTGCTGTAGTAAATCAGGAGGAATCTCACTGACATCCATGGCATCAGCATAAAAGCAGTAAGAGCCACATCCAGAGTAGCAGGGTGATTCACTGCCTTACTATTTGCAGGCAGGGCTTGCATGGCTTGTGGATGCAAAGGGAAGGGAATTGCCACAGCTTGGCATTACTCTTCCCCTGCATGCCTCTAGTGCCATCCTTTTATCTGTCTTAATGAGGAGGTTTAATGTGTCAGTGGGAAGGAGATGGGCTTACAGGAGTCACACTGAATTCCTAGTGCCTTGTACTTCCATGGCTGTGGATGGTGTGCACCAGTTGGTAAAATGATACAGGATCTTTCCATCCACCCCTAAAAGATGTGTGTGTTGTACAGATCCTTCCAGTACTGACTCTGCAGGTGGAGCTGAGGAGAGGCTGGAGGCAGGGAGTGCTGTGGATATACGGGAAAACCACAGCAGGGTTAGGGATGGATCCAGGACCAGGTCCGGCCCCAAAGCCCCAGAGCTGCGAGGCTGCAGCAGGAGCTCCAGCAGGAGAGGATGAGTGAATGCCAGGCTCCCACCTCTGCCTTCCTCCCTGACCTCTTCCTCTTTGTTTTCCTCCTGTTGCTCAGAGCAAGCTGCTGAGTCAGAGCAGCAGGAGCCGGAAATTCTCTGTTTGGAGGGTGAGATCAGAGTGTTGTTCCTGCTAAGCAAAAGCAATTTATTTTGCTTTGCTGGCGATTTCAGCGTGGCCGGGAGGCTGGGCAGCGTGTTCGGTGGTCACCGTGCTAACAGGCTGCTTGTTTTCCTCACACCATCACGGATAGCACCGATTGCAAATACAATTACACTGGTTTCACAAATTAAGTATTGCGTGTACTGTAATGAAGTGTGAGTTGGATTATTAAGAACAGGTCATAATATTTTTTCAACGCCCATTTTCACAATGAGTAATTATAATTATTCCATCCCATCCTGAGGACTCTACATTTTAATTATATTGTAAATTGTTGTGAAATGCTTGATCCAACACAAGAGAAAACACAAGTGGGTAAAAAGAAGCAGCTTTTCATCTAGTGATGTTACAATGTTTAACAGGATGCTCTTTGAGGTTTTATTAACTAAGAAAGTGGGACTTTATATTGATGGATAAAGGTTTGAATTTAATTGGTTTTGGCTGTGAGGGCTTACAAAGAAATACTTATATTGGCCAGCAAATTATATTTCCCTTACAATGCAGAGGATGCCTTTTCTCTGTCTAAATGAAAAGCACAATTCTGTTGCCTTTCTTCCTAATGGCCCTTTCAGTTAGAGAGTTTGCATGGTGAAGCCCACAAAAGAGAGAGCAAAATCTGTTTCTCTAAGAGCCTCTCTCATAGACAAAAGTCAGGATTTTCTTTCAAAATTTTAAGTGCAAAAAGCAAAAAGAAATTCTTAACAATTTATGGCAATACTGCTTTGGCAGTACTGATTTTGACCAGCAGTACATTGGTTTGAAATTATACTGTTTTCCCAGATGCACATTAATCTCCCTGCTCCTGTGGATTGTGGCAACAGACCCAAAGCCTTCACAGTCCACAGTGCCCACATGTTAATTTATATTCTTAAATCATAGCTAAAGTCATCATCCTGTTTTTTTCCTCTCCAAAAGTATTTTTAGATGAGTTACCCACAATTTTAATGGCTGAATTCAGGCTATGTGCATCTTGCCTTATATGAATATGTGAAGAGGAACCTGAAGAGCTTTTATTTTAATAGGGTAAAGATTTAGAGCTGGGTTTCTTTCTCTCCTCTCAATTGGTTTTGTGCCTTGGGTAGCACAAAGCTATTCATAATTTTGCAGGTTACTGACTTCCTCTACCTAAAAAAATCTTATGCTTTCCCCAGCTTCCCCCCAGAGAGCTGAGTAAGCCATGGTAACACTGGAGTTGGGGAAATGTGGAAAGCTGCTGAGCTCTCCCAGACCCTCGGAGTGCAGAACATCAAAGAATCTCGTCCAGGTCTCCTGACTCATGCTCTTCTTCCATATTCTTTGCAATGAAGCACGTCGTGTTGTTTGCTCACAAAAAAAAAAAAAAATTGCAACCTTGTTATTATTTCAGAGTTGTAGGGGGAGGAATGAGCACACTTCTAATTGCTGCTTTTTCCAAAGGCTATTTCTCCATTCTGAAAAAAAGGACAGGTTTTTTTTCCCCCAGTGTGAAATACTGCAGCATTTTCTGCTGTTGCACAAACCAGCACAAACCCTCTTGGGTGAACAGACTACTGGTGATCTCCTCAAAGAATGGAAACCCCTGGGGTTTCTCACTCTACCCCACATATGCTTGAACCCCCAAGGTCTCAGTGCACCTCAGAGGTGAGGGATGAGCTGCTCCAGGAAGGAAGGAGCTTTGCATAGTTGAGGACCAGGTGGTGCAGCTGGAGGTTTTTTGGTGGGATCCACCTGCAGGTGGCTGCTCGAGCTATTGACCCCTTTCACACTTCCATGGAGGTGTAGAGCAGGAACTCATCTTGGGAAAAGCCTTTCTGGGCATGAGAAGAAAAGTATTAACTAATGGATGGGTGATTGCCATCTTCATTTCCTGTACCCTGCCCGGGGAGGATAATTACAGGTTAGGCCACATCAAAATGTTCTTGAATACCTTTGGTAACACGACAACAAAAGTTAACTGCAAAAATGTCTAGAAAACCATGGAGTCAGCAATGTCTTTTGGCACTTCACAGTTCTGGTCTTACTTTAGTGAGGCAGCTCCTTGGAAGTGCTCATGGGCAGTGGTTTGGGAGTACATAGGTGTCATGCTACATTTCCATTTGCTTCCAGAAAGACTGCAAAGCCTTCTGTCCCTCCCCAGTAACAATGGTTATATGAGTGATCCCACTCACACAATGTCTTCTGTAAATAAGAATTTGGAAAGAAGAGTATGGGGTAAACAGAGTTTTTCACAGGCAATGCAGAACAGACAAATATGGGATTGTCATCTCTGTCAGCCCTCTAGTGATAAAATAGGGCTGTGAAAAGCATAACTGGTCAGTGAGACAGCTATTATCCACATAGTGCTGTAAATCATGCTTCTCAAGGGCTGAATTTGTTATGTAAATTGGAATTCATTCCCTGAAGAGACACATCCCAGAGCAATTCCATCATAAATGCATGGCAAACAGGTGTCAAACACAATGACCAAAGCCACTTTAGTTGTTTGCTTGTTCTCCTTCCTCCCTGCCATTTCCCACCACTGCAATGCTGAGGCAGATCTGCTTTGCTGTGGTGCCCACAGGCCAGGGATCCTCACAGCCAGGCACTACACAATAAGATAATGGAGAAGCTCTCCTATGGCTATGGGACTAGCAGTTTGTTGTTTTCTACTCCACTGGTTCATCCTTCGATTATATTATCCCAGCTCAGCAAGCAACATAAAACTAATTTTTAATTCAGGAAAATGTCCAAGACATTTCTCTTCTTCTGGGTAAAATAAACACAAAAGTTGGCTGTAGGTTGTCACCAATTCCTACTGATTTTTGTCCTGCCGCACTGGGAATTAGAGCACAGTTTAATAATACATAAGGACAGGAATGATGCATTGAGGGTTTAAAACTGATTTTTAGTCCTCATAGCTTACTTTACCATAGAATAGTGCAGCACTGGGATGCTGTGTGTTTATGGCTACATGGGTAGCAGCATGGGTTACAGCAAAGGATGTGCCTCTTTTGGAGGGAAAATGGATGAGTTTATAATTTAATTGGGGTGTTTGTGATGTGCCAGTGCCATACAGGATTGGTACATGTCACACACAGTTCAGAAAAGCAATGTGCCCAAGCTGCAAGGTGTGTGATCCCATTGCCTTCCTCACCCCTCCAGCCCAACTCAGTGGCACTGCTGCACCCTCAGCTTCTCTGCCTCTGATAGCAAACCAAATATAAAGTGAATCTTGATTTTTTTCCGGGTGGATGGGACTTTTGCACTCTTTGCACTTGCTGCCATGGGGAGCCAAGTGGCCACTCTATTTGCCTGAATCTGAGGAGAACTTATAAAGAAGCAAGCACAGTAATTGATTGCTTCTATTAAGATGTCCAAACCTGATTTCCTGCACTGACCACAGCTTAATGAATAATGTTCCCAGCAAAGTTTGAAGCTACAGGGTGGGAAAGTGTTGTTGCTACAGGTGTCCTCTGTGATGCTAAATCCTCCTTTTCATCATGCTCCAGTGCTTTTGCATGGAAACTCTGTACTGCACATGTCCTCACAGCTTTGACCAGCAGTCACATATAATTTTCTGCTGCTGCTAAGGGAGCTTATATTGTGTTAGTGATGAAAGCCGCATCAACAAGATTGGTGCAGGACCAGGTTTGAAAAGATGCTGCAGAGCTGGAAATAGCTGGGAGGGGAGGCTCCTGTACAAGCTGGCCAATGCTGCTGACAGCTGCTCTGAGCAGCTGGAAATCAAGGCAGGTTTTGACCAAGGGTCCACTAAAGCACTCGGGGCCCTTGTGCTCGGGTTTGGGCCAGCCCAGCTGTGATTCCAGGTGTTTTATCCCACAGAAAAGCCACCTGCCAGAAGTGGCCAGGTGACTGCCTTTTTTTCTTTCTTGTGAAGCTCCAAGTTGTGATGGTGTTGTGGAGAGCTGGCAGCAGTAAAACACAGGATGGATCACTGCCTCCCTCTTGGTGTCTCCCCTTCCCTGCATCCCAGTCTGAATGGGTCTCTGGGATGGTGAGTGGGACAAACAGGAGAAGCTATCTGTGAAAAATCTATTAAAATAATGTTCTTGGTAGTTAGTGCATTTGCATGTGTAATGGCTGAGGTGCTTTCCCTGGGTTATGCCATTGCCAGTTCAGGAATGGCTGTAAGGCATGTCTGCTCCAGGCTGTAGTGAGCAATACTGGAAAGTGCTGGGTGGAGCAGGGAGGGGGACAGCTATTATGTGCACATGGTCATTACACATGTAAACATAATATTAAAAATAGAGCTGAAAACTGCCAAGCATTTCTCTGGCTACCCATTGGAATTAAAGGCAGACATGGGTTTGGCTGGAATCCCTGCCATTTTGTTCATCATTCCTGTGACCATTTCAGTGTGATAGGAAAATGCCTGCAGAAAATGGATAACAAACTCATGTGTGTCAGTATTTAAATGAGCAAGTTTTGTTCCATATGGGGTGGGACACTGTTCAACACAGCAGTGGCAGAACAGGATTTCTGAAACCTCCTGCCAAGGATTTGCATCCCTCCCTCGAGGAGCAGAGGCTGTTGAGATGCAGTAAATGAACATAAATCACACTGGAGAGCACTCAGCCAATAGAGCTCCTGGGGGACTGATTCACACTGGAGGAAGAGCAAAGATCAGCATGGTCACTCAAAGGAAAGCAATGCCCTGCATTTTCACCCATTGTCATAAGAAGCTCTTCATTGCAGAGATGACATGGAAAAAGTGGGAACCTTTGGACTGAGAACTAGTAAACTAGGACAGAATGTGAAAGAAAGTCTAAACCCAGAGACCCTCAGGCTGAAAGGCTGAAATTGATCCTGAATATTCAGAAGATGTGAAGAGCCAGTAAAATTACTTGAAGGCTTGGAAAAAAGTCCTTACTCATGATCACTTCAGTCTGTTTAGTTTATGATAAAAAGAGAGATTGAGAGGTGATGTGATCAGAGTGCAAAGATACTTTCCTAGGGAGAAAGCAGTACATATTAAAAAGGCTCTGTAAGCAATACTGCCTCCTTGTTTCTTTATATTTTCTCATCTGTCTGTCAAGTAATATAGCAGGAAGAAAAAGAAGACAGAGCTGGGACAAACTTCCATAAATTCAACTTCAACATTTGACAAGCAATTCCAGCCACCATATTTTGCGCATAAGTTGCTATATACTAAGTAGGTGCCCTTCAAGTGTAAAGAGGGGATTCCATTTTCACCATCCAAAATTTGGAACCAGGTGAGTATCCTAGAAGCTCTCACCTGCTCACATCCTCTCTTGCCTTCCATGTAGGGAGGGTCTGGACCAAATGTGATGTCTCCCCAGGGTTTGGACGTAAGAGAAGGGTCCCGGCACATGCCAGATCTCCTCCAGGTCTCCAGCAGACAAACCAAACCTGTGTTGCTCACAATGCTGGTGGGAAGTGCACTCTGGAGTGGTTAATGGGGTCATTCTTAGACTTCTGGAAACCTTGAGTGGTTTTTAAAAGTAATAATCTGTTCCAGGAACTAATTTGCTTTGAAGGAAATTAGAGAGGTAGAAAGAAAAAGCAATACAACCTCCAGCTGTCACCTATGCTCCTTGTCCCAGATTGAGCTGTTAAAACCTAATGTGGAACAAATATTTTTCAGGCAAGTGATGGCAAGATAAAAACTTACTTTTCTTGCTAGAATTGTCAAAACCAAAACCAAACCTAACTCCTCCACACTTGCACACTGATAAAAGAGAAGTAACTTAGTCCTGGCGTGAGCTATAACCTACAAGGTGTTTCTGTTATTAGAAACAGGCATCCACCCTGGGAATAAGTGGCAGAGATTGATAGAGCGAATAGGAGGTGGGGCGGGGCGGCACGGCAGAGGGAGGATGGTTTCCATGGCGATGGAGAGCCGCCGGGATGGGAGGTACAGCGTGGGGGCGGCGGCCGCGCTCCCAGCTCGGGGGCTCAGTTGCTCTGGAGACAGGTGCGTGCTCCGAAAAAAGGCACCTCCAAGGGGGTAGGACAGAGACAAAAGGGACTGCAGGGTAGCAGCCGTGACACGGGCTAGTCAGGAGGTGAACAAATGAGGCAGTATCAAATGTGATGCATTTTGGTCATTGCAAATTCTTTTTTCTTCATAAAAACCACAGCCATGAGCACATGGTTTGGAAACAGCACACGCCTGGAGGCACAGCATGCAGGTGACAGTGGAGAGATGTCTATAAATTAAAGTGAAGATGTATACAAATTAAACAGTAAATAAAAGCACAACTGGTGGGAGGAGTAAAAATGACATTTCAGAATGAATGTGCATCCCTCACTGGAGTTACCACTGCAGCAGATCTTAGCACATGAGCTGATCAAGGCTCCAGGAGCTGCTTCTTGGTCTCCCACACCATCAGGAGGGGCCCACAGGAAGATGCCAGCAGGGAGGTACTTGGTGGGATGGTCTCTCTCCTCTTCCCTACAGTCCCAGGCTGGGAAAACACACATTGATTATCCAAAGCAGAGTTTTCCCCTCTACCCAAAGTGGGTAACTTCACATGGTGGAAATCATTAAAGGTGAATACAATGACATAGCTCATAAAGTGCAGGAGTCTTGCTTGGTGGACAGCACATAAACAGGTGATGTTTGGGTATGTAGTGGAACCATCTCTCTTCAAGAGGATGCTCTAGTTTTCCCCCAACCTGTCCAAACCTGAAGAGACTTTGCCAGGTCCAGCCTTGTGAGACACACCTGAACTGCAGTGTATGAAGACTCGTGTTTGTGGATCCTCTTATCAATGTCTGTATGGCCCTTGTGACAGCTTCAGGTGTAACGGTGGTTAATCCTCATGGCACTCACACAGGTGACATGCAAGTGACAACTCTTGCAGTTTGCAGAGGCACAGACAAGGACAGCAGTGAGGAAGGAGGGCACCTCTGTGCTGGCACTGCCTGGCTGGCCATGGGTGCTGGGCTCACATCAGGCTGGTGCCAGGGACAGAGCCACGGGCTGCTCCCTGCCAATGCAGGACAGGGTGGAGGACACCTGAAGGCACCCAAGTGGAGCAGGGAGAGCAGATCCTGAGCTCCCCCTGTGCTCCTCAGGGATGCAGGAAGGGAGTGTGGGAGCTGTTTCTACCATCATCCATCAGCAGTGACAATGCCAACACTAATCCAAAGTGCCCCAATTTCACATTAGTATCGTGTTGCACTCCAACACCATTAGCACCACTGCATTAGGGATAGATGAGTAACCTCAGCTCTTCCTCCCAACCCACAGGCCTGAACAGCAAGACCAAAGCTAAAGGATTATCCTTTAATAATGGGACCAAAAGAAGTTCTTCATCCATACTGGATCATAGGATGCTGATCATTTATCTACACTACTATCTATACTAGCCCATTAGTAGCAGGGCTTTAAGAAGCTGAAAGTGGCTTTAAAAGTAATTCTATTTTGAGAATTTAAACCACAAAGTTTATTGTGCTCATAAGAATTTAATTCATATCCTTCCATATATTAACTAATACAATGTATTTTGCAGAGAGAATTGATAATTTCTTACTGGAAAAGTGGTTGCTTAATAGAAAAATGAAGATTTATATAGATTCTTGATATAACCAATTTAAACTTCCTAGTAAAATTTTTGACCAGTTCCTTGTATATGCAAAGTTATGCTCATTTTTTTCCCCCAGAATCATACCCTTTTGCTGCTCAACACCATTCTTATTGGGAAGGATATTGGAGCTGTGCAATAGTGAGACTGAAATGGTGAAATGATGTGTTTGGCCCCTCCCAGAGCTGCTTCCTTGCCACACAAAGGACATGGATTTCAGTGTGCTGGAGTGTCCTCCCTGGCAGGTCCTTGTCCTGAAGAGTAACAAGAAATAAAATCTTTGAGAATGAAGGTAAATCCTAAATCTGTCCCCTTTCCCATCATTTCAGCCACAATCACTTCATTTTGGAGCCATTTTCTCAGCAAAATTCCTCCCAGATGTGTTATTGAAGACAGTGTATCTCTGTAAAGCTGCTAACACTTGTTTTTCTCCTTCACTTACATTGTGATGGAAGAGGATTTTTAAAGTAGCTAAACCCTCTGTTTTGACCGTTTTCCTCAAAGTTTTTAAAGTAACCATTGTGAATGAGTCCTTTCTACAGCAAATTCTCTCAGGGAGCTGAAATGTAATCACCTGTGTATGATACAGTCCAGGTGAATTTGTTACAGCATTTACATGGCAACTTCTTTCCCAACCCCAACAAGAAGCTTCCTTGGAAAATAAATGTCAAATAATATTACTCACACTCCTAAAAAGTTTTCAAGGGGAAATTAAATATAAATTCAGCTTTATGAGCAGTCATGGCTATTAGTCATTAGTCATCACTGTTTGTGAGAGTGACTATGTTTCTGCTTTATTTTGTGTTTTGTTTTCACAACCCCTTTCCATTCTCCCTTACAGAAGAGCATGGATTTTTTAACTGAGAATCTGTCTTTGATATTTCTGAATCTCAAGACTGAAGTTTTCTTAAACTTCAGCTTAAAATGGAATTTAATGCTATACAACCCTGCCTAACTCTCATTCCAAGTGACTTAAGACATGCTTATTGTCATGAGCTACAGGACGTGGTCTGCAGGTAAAATAATGAGATCAGCCCTGGCTACATGCAATAAAAATCCAGAGTTGGCTTTTTCTGGAGATAGCACAGCAGTAGCAGCAAATAATTATGCCAAAGGAATTCTCAATAAGAAGCAAACATCAAGTTTCAGGGTTTTACCCAAAGGAAGATATTTGTCATTGCACTGGTATGGGATTGATTAAAGGCTATTTAAAAATTCATTTTCTCTGAGATTTATGGAAATTATTATCCATCAGAGCAAAATGTGCTTCATGAGCACCATAAACACATGCCTGTAGTCAACAGGAGACCATGAGCCACTTGTGGAAGAGTGTAAACTCTTGAGACAGCTCCATGGCAGCAAAAGGTTCCTCCTGGGGAAAAAGTGAGAGATCCTCCTGCTGTGGGGCCCAGATGAACTCTCCTGCTCACTTCTGAGGCTTCCTTGAAAACCTCCCAGCCACACACTTACGTCCATGCCTCCTACTCTGTTCTTGACATTTAACAGGGTCACAGAGTGATTGATAAAAAGCTCCTTGTTGTGGCCCAGTTACAAGTGTACACTGGTTTAGAGCATTTTTCCATATAGTTATGCTGAAGTCTTCTAAAAAATGCATGTGCAGGCAGGTCATCCTATAAATCCTATGGCAACTGCACCATGGATGGTTGGCTGAATTCAAATGTGCAAGGCATATACATTGAGAAATGTTACATTCAAATGGAGAAAACTTTCTAGAAATATTATTATTCACCCCCTGCTATCAGGAGATCATAGCAATCCAACAAGATCTGACTGCTTTGAATTATTATTCATATACTATAGAATATGTATTTTTTAAGTAGCATTGTAAATTAATGTTAGCAAAATGTAATTTGTAATTTAAATGTAAATCAAAACTGACTAAGAATATAATTAAGCTTTGAATGCCTAGGTAGTATGTGCAGACTATTTTGTGGCAGGTTTTTTACTACTATTTTAAAGCATATTATTTGCCCTGAATACCTCAATGCATATTATCTGTAGATGTGTGCTATAAAAATGTAAATAA
Organism: Buphagus erythrorhynchus; assembly: GCA_013400855.1. NCBI lineage: Eukaryota > Metazoa > Chordata > Aves > Passeriformes > Sturnidae > Buphagus > Buphagus erythrorhynchus. The sequence continues at coordinate 209,809 of VZTT01061147.1, forward strand.
TAATAAGACATTAGGTTACACACTGTGGAATTCTAGATTGATATATTTCTGTGAAACTGAAAACTGCTTCATGCAGAGTTTTATGGGATTCTTTACCAGTGCATGGAGGCTGACTCAGGCAGGGAGATTTTAGGAAGAAACAGTCGCCCCATAACTGGTGCTTCTGCTGCTTGAATTTAATATTTTAATAGAAGTAAATGTAGCTCTAAGTAGTACAAACATTTATATTAGTATTTGCTTCAGTGCAAGGCAATAGTAAGAGTATAGAGAATATATCTATCAGTCTATCCTCTTACTGAAATCACTGTGTGGTTGCATAAACACTTTTTTACTGGCCAAGCTGGTGTGCAGAGTTGTCACTGCTTGCCTGGCCCACTGCTCCCTCAGCACAGGTATTTCCCCACTGATGCAACCACCTCTGGGCTGTGCTGTCATGCTGGACCACAGGTATTAGTGAAATTATCTCAGATGAAAAAAGATACAAACCCATGTAACTACACCAGCAGAGACAACTACCCGTGAGGTTGAAATGTAATCCAGATTTTAAAGTAATAAAAATATTTTCTTACAGGAACAGGGGCTTTATAGCAATAAGTAATTGCCAAGACTATGTGCTTGACAAATTTAGGGCATTATCTCTAATGCAAAGTTGAAGATCTGATCAAAATGAAGTAAATTAGTTGAAAAAGGCCAGGACATATCTAAATCTTTTAAAACAGATGAGATGATTTAAAAACGCCTCTCTTGATCTCTGCACTGCTGCCATTCTCTTCCAGAAGGCAATGGGACCTCTTTGTTTCCTGTCAGCACAAGCACTCAGTAACTGGTGTTCCTGAGGGGTCCAATATTGAATCTCAGCTGTGCTTCCTCACAGTGCCATGGCCATTGCTATGGAAGGGTCTGGATCCCCAAGGGGCAGTGGCTGTTGGACTGCTTGCTCCTGAATATCAAATACAGAGATCTCTTCTTGCTCTTCAGTGGGCAACTATACAGATTTTGAAAGGAGAAGAGCACAGAGAGAAGGCACACAGGAAGGAAAGGCAAAGGCTTTGAGGACCAAGTGCAGACTGCATGTGGTGGGTTAATCCCAGCTGGATGCCAGGTGCCCACCAAAGCTGCTCTATCACTGCCCTCCTCAGCTGGGCAGGGGGGCAAAAAGAAAACAAAAATCTCATGAGTCAAGGGCAGGGAAATATCACTTGCTAATGACTGTCATGGGCAAAAGAGACTGCACTTGGGGAAATTAGTTTAATTTACTATCAACCAAATCAGAGTAGAGTAACAAGAAATGAAAGCAGATTCTAAAAAACCTTTCCCTCCACCACCTCTTCTTTCTGGGCTCAACTTTACTCCCTAATTCCCTCCCATCCTCATCTCAGTGCTGCAGGGGATGGGGAATGGGGACTACAGTTAGTTCATCACACCTTGTCTCTGCTGCTCCTTGCTCCTCAGGGGGAGGACTCCTCACTCTTCCTCTGCTCCAGCGTGGGGTCCAACCCTCTTTGACAGGCAGAAGTGAAATTATTACTGACAGCTAAAATTAAGATTTTAATAATTACCTGAGCTCTTCTTTGCTTAGACCCAGCAGGATAACATCCTACAATGTGCAGTGTGTCAGCCACTTATCTTGAAGTAAATGAAAGCTGAAGCTTTGCAGCACTGGAAAGATGTTCAGCAACTTTCACCATTAGGCTCAAGAGTGTTTTCTTAGTATAAAGAGTTCAGCAGGAATTTCACCTTGTATGGGGTGAGGACAGACAAATAGAATTCAGAGTGTAAATGATGTTTAAGACTGCTGAAATGGAAGAGGGGGCGAAAACAGAAAGGGAACAAAATATTACAGAAGATTAAGAGGTGAATTAAGATGATGGCTTCTCTCTTCCCACACATAGGAACTGATTTCACACCCTTTCAGAGTTTGCATTTGACTGCTCACAGAGCCCTTCAGCATCACTTTGATTTGTCTGTTCAGTAGAGAAAAGGTCCAACCTTTGCACATGGACAAGCCCTGAGTATGGCTCTTGTGTTCTGTGGCAGTTGTCCAGGTACAATTTTGATTGTCTGATCCTTGATGTAAAGAAATCAGGTCCTGTTCCAAGAGAAATGCCATCTGCTTTGAAAATTACAAAGCAATTATTTTGATTAGGAAATTCTGATGCTGCAGGAGTGACTGAAGTTTGAATGGAGATGTAGAGCTGAGGGATGCTGGAGAGATGGTCTCCTATGTTGACTACTGTTTCTTCTTCCATGAGAAAGGGTTGTGAGATATCTCTAGACCAAGACCCACCTGCCACTTTGTGGCACTTGCTTGTCTTGTCTCCTCTGAAGTCAGATATGCTGGCTGAAAAGCCATCTAAGCTTGTCTGCTTCTGTGAGTTGACCTGGTGATTTGGGGTTATGAGCCTCAAACTTTAGTTTCTGCAGTTGCTTCAAGGAAACTTTGTTTGGACTGATGTGGGATTTCCTAAAGATATTCCCTAAACTCTGTGATTTTGCAGAATTAGTGTCTCATGGGAAGGTGGGTTGCAGTGTGTGTGTGAGGTGTGTGTGTATGTGTATGTCTGTCATGATGCTGCTTAAAACAGTAAAGCATGTCACCCATCACCTTCCCTAGCTGATCTAGAAACTTCCATGGACAGACTCCTCCCTGACAGATGCCTGTGGTAGCTCTGGAAAAAGAGATTTCCTTCTGTCTAGTCCAAACCTCCCCAATAGTCTGTCTGACAAGCTGCCATGGCTTCAGGAAGGTTTAATGCCACTGGCCTCTCTAGGATGGATGTCTGTTTCCTGGTGTATGATCTACTTCAGCCATCATTGAGGAAGAAGAGTTCTTAGAATTGCAGAATGGTTTGGGTTTGAAGGGACGTTAAAAATCATCCAGTTCCAATCCCCTTGCCATGGGCAGGGACACCTTCCACAAGACCAGATTGCTCAGAGCCCCACCCAGTCTGGCCTTGAACACTTCCAGGGATGGGACATCTGGGGAACCTGTTGCAGTGCCTCATCATCCTCACAGCGAAGAATTTCTTCCTAATATCTAACTGTCTTGGTTTGAAAGACAGGTATCCGCTAAAAGGGACAAGAGCCTCTTTTTTTAAAGGAGAGTATAAACCCCCCCCTTTTTCCTTCTTCCCTTTACTATGATTTTCGGAATTAAAGAGCTCTCAGGCAGAGATATGGGGGTAGGAATAACAGTCCTTTACTGATATATAAATGTGTATATATATGTATATATATATATTTAAAACGAGAAACAGAAACACAACAATAACGGCAAGATCAACAGCAACAGAGCAGGAAGCCCTGTAAACAGTAAACAGTTCTGGTCGTGGACCCCTTTGTGGTGTGGTTACCCCTCTGATGTTCCAGCGAGCACGGAAGAGGCGGTGGACTCCACGTGGCTGGGGGGGGGGCGCTGCGGGGAATGGCGTCTGTGTCCCACAGGGGGAAAGGGCAGAGGGGAGAAGCCGCTCACAGGTCCCGGCGCAGGGTCAGTCCTGATGCTCCAAGAGGATGTGTTGAAGTCGGTAGGAGATGCGGGAGAGTGTCTGAGCAGGAAGGATGCAGGATCCCAGAGTCCGGGCAGGCAGCTCCCACCTCAGCGCGGCAGAGCCGAGAGAGAGACGAACCTCCTCCTCCGGCCGTCCAGCTCCAAAGCAAGAGGGGCGAGCGGTGCACGAGCAAGAGAGCGAGCGTCAGAGGCACCAGCCCCTCACCTCAGCTCCTTTTTTTTTCCGGTGTTGCCCCTCTCCTCCCCCCCCTCGAGAGAAAACTGTTAACTGAGCTCATGGGTGTAGACCCAAATACTCAGCACAACAATGGGAAAAATTCCACAGAAAGAAAAAGGGAAAATTCAACCCCCAACACTAACCTAAATCTACCCTCTTTCAGTTTAAAGGTATTCCCCCTCGTCCTACCACTTCAAGCCCTTGTAAACAGTCCCTCTATAGTTTTCTGTAGCCTCCTTTAGGTAATGGAATATCATTCTGGAGCCTTCTCTTCCCCTGGCTGGACAGCCCCAACTCTTTGGCCTGTCTTCATTCGAGAGGTTCTCTGGCCCTCAGAGCATCCTCATGGCCTCCTCTGGACTCCCTCCAGCAGGTTGATGTCCCTCTTATGTTGGGGGTCCCAGAGCTGGATGCAGTATGCCAGCTGGGATCTTACAAGAGTGGAGTAGAGGGGGAGAATCACCTCCCTTGACCTGTGGATTGACCTTCCTGCAAGATAAGCCATCTGTGGCCCCTCATCACCTCATCAGGTACAAGCTGTCTTCATCAAATCTGCTGGTTATTCATTGCTTTCCCACGGGGTTCAACTCGTTGTTGCACATCTTGTAATTTCTAAGAGGTTGTGGCTTTATGATCTTCCCTGCTCAGAAAAACTGGTGTTTACTTACATTTCTCCAGAAACTTGGAAGTGTAGGTGGATGCTCATCCAAATAGCTGAGGGTATTGAAGAAAGGGTAGCACACTGTAAGCCTGATTTTTGTTTTCAGTGAAAATTTTTAAGAAACCTACATAGTACACAGTATGTAAATCTAAAAGTCACATATTTGAAAGATTAAAGTATTATTGTTTATATGCAGGAATGTTTATATGCAAATTTTAAATAATTCATCACCATAACAATCTCATCAGCTTATCTTAAAACCTTAATTTAGGCCTACACACATTCAGATAGTTTGTTTTCCTGCTGAAACTATCCTCCACACTTTGCTACTTGTAGTCCTCTACCAGCCCTGACTTTTGAGCACTCAGCTTCCTGCAGGGAGTGGAAATTCTATTGCTGCTTTTCTGTAGCTTCAAGAAACACAGTGACTGAGAGGCACTGGCCACAGCACTGACTGTCAGGCAGCCCAGCACACATCCAGCCCATGGGCTGGGATCAGAAGAGAGCTGGTGAGCTTTCAGCTAACAGGGCAAGAGCAAGGAGAAGAGAGACCACCAGAGCACTCCAAATGCTTTTCCAACCAAAACCTCTTCTTTCCCTTGGCTTGTGCTTGGTCATTTTGTTTTCTCCTTTTAAGTGTCACTGACTTGAGGAAGGTGGGGAGAGGCAGAAAGAAGGATTTTTTTTCACTTCAGTGAAACGTGTGAAGAGAACTTTCCATCTCCATTCAATACAATCACCATGGTAAAGGTCCTGCCATAGGGAAAAAGTGTAGGGGAGTACTCCTAAGGTTTCCTTATACAGCAGACAGTGTCAGAACAAAATACACCTTCAATGTACCTCCTGAAATTCTTCTAGAGAAGAATCCAGCCCTGGAAGGGAGAGAGGCAGTGTGCTGCAAGGTGACTTTTATTATATTTGTGTTTTATCATAGTCACTTATTTATTTGTACACCCTGACTCCTCTGGAGACAAACAGAAAGGATTCATCTTAACAAAACAGCTCTGAAGCCACAAAGAAGGAGGAGGGGAGTAGTTGGGATAAGTAAAATGACACTCAGCAACACTCATGTATCTCTTTCTCTCTGATTCCTAGGGAGTTAAACTGTGGATGCACTGAGCTAGTTTGTAATTGAATTGTGTCTTGAGGGTGAATGTGCTCTTGTGCACTGACCCCTTCTCACAGAACATGGGCTATAGGCTGGAGATCGTGGGCATCCTCATATGTGGCACCTGTGGCTTGCAGTGCACTAGCAAATTGGAGTACTTCAATTCTGTTAACTGGTTTCATTTGTGAATAGCATTTTTCTCAGTGGCAAGGCAGCCTGTCTGACCCATTCAGTCTTCTCAAGTTTGGGCACCACCTGGTGCAGAAATACAAGGAGAAGGAAGAAGGGGTGAATGGACAGGAAAAGCTATTAGCACACCGAATTTTGGCACAGAAAAACATCTTCATTCAAGCACAGCATCTTCCCTCTCTTTATTACTGTGTAATCTTTCACAGCCTTATTTCTAATGAGGTCATGGTTTCTGCTGTTCAGCTGCTATGGGTTAGCAGGTCCTCAGTGTGGGCAGAGATGCCCACCAAAATCCAGCCTTGGACCTACTGTTTTGTTGAAATGTGTTCCAGTCACACATACCAGGGATGAGAAGGCAGAACAGGGTAGCTGTGATATCTGTGAGAGCTTCCCCATTTGGGGCCACTCTTCTGGCAAGGGGAAACTGCCCAGGGGGAAGACCAGCCATTCTACTGCTATATCAATCATCTCTAGCTTAGTTTTTAAGTGCTAAAAGTATTCTTGATGCAGCAGGAGAACACAAACTGACTTGTTCCACAAGCCAAGGAAAGGAAACAGAGAGGAGGGATCACAACTAATTAAAAAACACAGTTTTTCCAAGTGGTGCACATAAAAATCCCATTGAAGGAATGGTTCTCAGCAAGATATGAGTGAAGGCAGAGATGACCCACAGCTCTCTGAAGGACACTGGTCCTATTGCCCTTAGTCTGCAATGGGAGAGGATTAATGTGGAGGGTCTTGGGATGAGGTCAGTAAGAGTGGGCTGACATCAGATTGGACACTGTATAACCAAGGTCAAAGACATCACAGTGTGGGGGATAGAAAATCCTCAATTTTGTCTCTGCTAGAATGACATTAGATACAAAATCTATAATAACTTGAGACAATTTGTATTTACTGTTTAAAACAATCATACATAAATTGCTAACAAATATTTTTAATATTATAGTATGATTCATAATCATAAATAATAATTCACAAATAATGAAAACAATATTTCACAGTGATCACCAATGAGTTAACCTCTTTCATATACTGTGTGAAAGAAGACTGAGGTATTTCATGGAAAACAGTGCACATTTTGGGAAACACTTTTTGGTCTGTTCTTTCTGCTTCATCTCCAAATGGTGTTAGAAAAATACTGAAAGGTGAAATTATTGAGGCAGAAGAGAATTTCTGCATCCAGAGAGAGACTGTAGTGCTTAGGCTCAGTTTGCTTAATAGCCAGAAGGAAGAGAGGGAGAGTTAAATGGATTTCAAAATTATGCTGATCAGAGAGAAAGGAAATGCATGTTGCCATTGCTGCTGAAGGAGCCAGGGAGCCAGGTGACTTTCAAACAAGTTTTAGCCATAATGGTGGTACCTATTTGGTTAATGATAAATGCACCTTTTTTGTTTTGGTTTTTTTTTTTTTTGGTTGTTTTTTTTTTGTTGGGTTTTTTTGGGGATTTTTCCG
>VZTT01061147.1:225385-245515 GCA_013400855.1 Buphagus erythrorhynchus
CAGAGCATTTACTACAGCAGTAGCATAGATCCACTAAACTCTCTAGATAAAATGCGACTGTGATTATGGGACAGTGGAATAGTATTAGACAGTCACCAGAACTGTGGGACAGAACACCTGCTCCTGGAGATATATCAGAACAGAATGATATCAATAATAAAACTGAGGCTACGGGTGATGACAGCTCCATTCTTCCTGATTCTGGACTGCTGGCAGACATTTTTAAGAACTTATTTCTTGAGATTCAGGAGGCAGTGCTAATTCAAACACAGCAATGATGATATCAAAGAGGTGGCTGTAGAAAATGCTCTGATCAAGCAGATCACAGAGCTTTCTGAGTGGAAAGATAAAAAACCTGTGCTTTTCTGCCTCCTTGTGCTTGGCTTTTTTTAATCTCAGAGGAGTGATGGAACTTTGAGACTTGGCTGCAAAGGAGATCCTTGAAGTCAAAGGTATAAAACTATGTCTGCATTTCAGGAAGGGGAAAAAACTCATGAAGAACTCCAGACCCAACTGGTGACAATCCAACCAGAAAGGGATATGAAGAGCAGGCAAAGAGCCTACAAGAAATGGAAAAAAAGGGGCTAACATGGAAAATTTTATCTTACAGGTCAGAAAGTGTGGGGAGAAAGTGAGATCTGTCAAAAGCTGGTCTGTGTTACACCTTGTAAAGGAAATTAAAAACACATTGTAAAATATCCTTTAGTCATATAAACAAATAGAGAGCAAAAAGAGAAATTTGAGGCTGTTATGCAGTAAAAATTGCGGGTTGGGGCAAAAGATAATCTAAGTATGGGCCAAAAAATGAAATGAAAACTTTGCTTCAGTTTTTAGTCAGCACAGTGACATGCCAAGATGATGTGACTCAGGTGAATGGGAGAGCATCTGGAGGAGAAAAAAATCCAAAGGCTTAATATTTTCAGACAAAGACAGCAATCCCATCTCCATCCAAAACCCTGACAGAACTTACACAGAAGCCTGCCCAGACTAGTAAATTCATTTGTTACCTCAGAAACAGATGTTGGAAGAAAAACAAGAGTATCTTGTATATTTTAGAAAGCATGAAAAATTTTGACCTAGCTAAACACCAACTATTAGTTTGATTTCAACAGCTGGCAGAGATAGATAAAAGAGTATAGTTTAGCTCAGCTTAATCCAAGGTAGGTCTCTAACCTGCCCTCTCTCTAATAAGCTTAATTGACTCTTAGCAGAGAAAATCTCCAATGTTTTTCTCATCCTAAGTGAAGTATTTCATACAATGTTGCCTTAGAAACAACTAAATGAGGAACAGATCAAAGGCAGGTGAAGAAATGGCTAATATGGTAATAGGAGCTAAAAAAACTATTGGGGTAGAAGACAACTATTTAGAGCGCTACTAAAAAACTGATCTTGGAATCAACCTTTTATTTTAATTAGTGAGCTCCACAAAAAAACATGACCATGCCAATGGCAGTTGTCACTGACAAAGACAGAAAAATCAAAATACAGCTCAGAAAAACCTGAAGGGCTTTCAGGATTATAAGAATAAGTAAATGACAGTCTTTTAAGGACAGAGCCATGCACTAAAAAATTTTTGTTGTTTTGCTGTAAACTTGGAATTAATTTGTTGGTGGGCAAGAAACTCTTGTGGATTTCTGTGAACACTGGTGCCTTTAAGCCAGGTAACTATGGTGAAGAAAAATGTGAACTTGTTGTTTGCAACCTTAGATTTCCCTAATAGTCAGTGACAAGAAATGAGACACTATGACTTCCTGTTTTAAAAAGAGAATGACCTGTGTATGGAACTTACCTTAAACTTAGACTACAAAGTTTGAATGTCTAAAGTTAGATTAGATGAACATCCCCAAGAAATATTTGGCATGAAGGCCCTGCTTCATGCAGTATTTCATCCTGTGTGGTGTTGACTTTTTCTTGAAGTGATTGATGGGAGGTAAGCAAGGCCATAAAAGCCAGATGCCTAAAGTTTCAATTATTTTTTAAAGGCTCAAGTGTCTCAGCCCTGTCTTTGAAACACTTCTGCTGTCTGCCTTTTGAAAGCAGTGGTGGTGGTGGTGAGCTCAGCCCCAGCAAAGTGATGCTGTGGTGGGGGATTCCTACAGTGACATTCCCTGGGTGAGAGTGACCACATGGATTTGTGCTGTGAACAACAAACACCCAGCAAACACATGGAGCCACACCACCAAGGTTTGGGGTCATATTTTTATGCAGTTGGTGACCCCTGTTGATGGCTGCATTGCAAAGATGAAGGCGCTGGACTTAGCTGAAGTCCAAGGAGGTGAGTTGGACACAAGCATAAATGCTCTCATTTATTTTGTATCCTCTTGTCCTAGAGAAAACTAAGACAAAGAGATACAAACTGGGGTACTGCCAGCCTTCCTTATCCCCAAGCAATGGGGCCAACTGAGTGCTAGGAGGTCAGAACAGGTTGCAGGAAAAACTGGGGCACATCACCCTCCTCTGTCATTAGCAAAGATTCTGAAACTACCAGAGGAAAAGTCTGGGCGCTACTGCAAAACAAAAATATTAGCTTCCAGAAGGTTTATGGATGAGGAGGAAACATACAGCATCCTCCAGTGGAAAGCAATCATTTGGGACTACAGGTCAGCCACAGCTACTAGACTGAGAAGACAGAAAAACTGTTTGGCATATACCACAGAGACTTGGGAATAAAGTCATCCTGCACCAAATTCCCCTGGAAAAGTGAAAATCCCTCCTGAAGATTGCTTTGAGGAGAGGTTGGATCTCCACTGCAGTGTTCCAGTGTCTCTCAGAACACCTGCCCTCGTGATTAGACACTAAATTCTGCCTTGCCATCTCTCATCAGGCCAACTAAGACCAACAGGGGCAATTAAATGCTGGAGGAAAAGATAAGGATCACTAATCAACTTGCAAATCGTCTAATCAAACCACGCTGTTCACATCCCACTGTTCCAGTGGATTTATAACTATAATTATCCTATTTTAATTTTTTCCCAATCAATTTTACATGAGTATTTATTTTTGTGCACTAAACATATTGTCCTCCATAGACTCAAGGAGTTTTTTATAGTCATGCTTCTTAAACAGCCACCTTGCGTGGCAACTCTTAACCTTGATGCATATATAGACAGAGACAAAAAACATTTCTAGGGTATGGCTCTATGCTAACCTGAAACATTTTTTGGTGTGTATTTATATGTCTTGCTTACATATATATTTACTTTTCATAAGGGATTTTGTAAAAAATCTGAATATTAGTAGATAATTTAGCTGCACTATAAGAGATAAAAGATTAAAAGGTATATTATAAAAGATTGCATGAACTTTTTTAGAATGGTTTGATTTTCAGAACGACTAAAATCTTCACATCTTCAGTGGTTTAGTTAGGTCCTGTGCAGGCCTTCCCTTTTCACATCAGCTAGACTTAATATATTACATATTGCAAGAACAGTGTTAATGAGCAGACCATTAGCATACCCTTCGGTTACCTAATATTTTATATTTTAAAAGTTTTTGAAAGGACTTTTGGAAGAGCTCTTTCGTGTTGAACATCTCCAACAGCATTGCAGCCATTATCATGAGGTCTTTCTTAGACCTCTGAAAAATCTCTTTTGACCTGAGGATGTTGAAAAAAAATCAAAGACCCTTTCCTTTTTTGTGTTTCCCAGGGCAGAGCCCCTTCATGTCTCAGAGATGTCATTTCAGGTGGATCCTGTCAAGTGGGACAATTAAAAATGTAGCCCCTTCCTTGTCACTTCCACTCCCCAGCTGTGAGAGCATATTGGATATGCAGAAAAAGTGAGGCAGGTATGGGTTTGGGCACATATGTCTGCTAACTGACTCTTATAGCAGTGTGGTTTAATGACTTTTGATAGGATCTTGCAGATTACATGAGCTGTTGAATCCTGGCATGAGTTTTCTTAGGTAAGCACTGAAATTCTTGGCAAGAAATTAAGAAGATTCACAATCAAAAACGGGATGGAAGCCAGTGAGTTTGTGAATTACCCTTGTAGGAAAATGTAGTCCTGTCCATTATACTGAGCCAATGTACTAAGTACAAAAATAGAATGAAAATTATTTCTATATTTACAGCTTGTCCAAAATAATATTAATGTCAGAACACTTATCAGGCTTGCATTGTGTGTAAAGGCATGGAAAATTTTAGTTGTTCTAAGCATATAGATTTGGAGCAAAGAAAGGGAACTATTTTCCACAGCTATAAATGAGCCTTCACCTTTATAATGCACTATTCAACCTGCTCTGACAATTCCCCCCATGAAAACCTTTGTATTGACCTAACAGCTTCAATCCCCAGCTAAGGCTTTCTTCATTGCAATAAGCAAAGCAAGGGCCATCACAGCAAATATCTGACACTCAGGGAATTACAGAGCTTTAGTAAAAAGAAAATCAATCCCATCTTTTAAATCAAGAAGCTTTTGTGACCATTTGTGTTTTCCATATGTGCTGATACTGTATGCTGAGCCAAAAACATCTTTACATCCCCAGGTTTAAAGCTGAAGAGGTAGCTGTAACACATCAAGCACAACTCTGTGTTGCTACTGGAATAAAACTTTTACCAAGCTGCCAAAAATAAAAATAAAACAAACCCCCACTCTAAAATGTATTTCTGTATTCCAAACGGTAGTGAAAGATGACAAATAGCTGGCAAAGGCAGCAATTCATTCGATCAATAGATAAATTACACAAATTCCAGCAGAAGCCTGGAGAATGCCATCACTGAAAAATAAAGCACAGTCACTGAGTCACCTCCTGCAGTAAATCATACCCCACATTTAAGGCAATTCTGCTCTTCATGGGTTCAGGGAAAGTTAACTAGGAATAAAAGAATATGTGGAAGACATACAGAACAGCAGTCTCTGTAAGCCAGATTTTAGGGCTTGACTAGGGGTTAATCCAGAGCAGTGCTTATGGGGCAGAGTTTTATGGCAGGGCTCCTCTGCTGCAGCTTTACAAGCAGTAAATTCAGAAATACAAAATAAATGTGGAGACTGTGTAGCCCATAGCTCCCTATTGACTCACGGCCAGCAGAGTTGCCTGCTTCACGGCATTTACCATGTCTGGATTCAGCTGTCAGAGGAGGCTGAATATGTATGGGAGATGGGAGCAGGTAAACCTCCCTTAGGGACCTTGGGAACCCCCAGGGCTGGCTGCCGGGGTGCTGGCACACTTGTACTGGCAGCTAAAGTACACCAAGTTCACAGATGGATAATGGGATTTTTCCATCTGCTCAAACAGTAACAGTAGGTAGTCCTGGACAGAAATATTTGTTTCTCTTGCTGAGCTCTGCTTAGAAAGGAGTCTTCCAAACCTACCTAATTTGGCAAAGATTTTTTTCCCTAGGAGAATGATCATGGTCTCTCCTTGATGTTTGCCTCAAGAAAACTATGTGTAAACTGGAAACCATCAAAAATCCTAACACTTCCAAACTCACAGAGCAAATCAATGTAATAATAGGTGGAAATCTCAGACTGATAAGAACACTGGGAAGCCAAAGATATTAAAGAAGTGGCTGTTTATAGTCCAGCATTGAAGCAGCAGATACATACCCACAGTACTTAAAATGTGTGATGAATTATCTACTGTCCATCACTGCAGTACAATCCAGATAAACCAATGATATGTTTAATGGAACAGTGGCATGAAAGCAATATTGGAATTCAACTAAAGAAAAAACTGCAAATGACAGTAGAGGATAACATTTTCATTGATACTTCATTAATCAATGACTGGGATAGCTACCTGCACCCCAGTAGGCCCCTGAGCTATTTATATGCCAGAAAGCCGAACCCTTAGAAATATATAATTTGAAACCCCTATTCCTACAGAAAGGTCTTTGTTAAGGACAAGCTACAAGATTTTCCAGAACAAGGATGTAAAACTGTACATACACCTGTACATACACCATAGAATTTAGAGAATTCTAAAATGTTTGGTCAAGTACAAGTAAAAAATTATCTAAGTACAATGAGATAAACAGGGTGTTCTGAAGTGGCATTGCATTGGTTAGGAATTCAGCCCAGTTTTATTATTTAGAAACATGGCAAATAATTTATTACTGTAACCATTTGCTTAGGGGCTCAATTAATAAATATTTATGCAGCTGTTTCTGCTAAATGTGGTTTATCAGTAGAATGTCCATGGGTATGAATGATGTAATTTAAAATCATTATATATTTAATGGTCTGTTCAAGGATAAATTAACCTGTATAATACAATATATGTTACTAATGTGATTCATTGATTTTTTACTAGAAGGCATCCAGATACATACATATATTGGAAATGCAAGAATTTGTTTATTTGATAGTTAACTGCCTCAGATTAAAAAGAAGGATTATTATGAAAAGGCTTTGAAGAACACATTAGTACTTTGTGATCTATTAGGTGAACAATTTGATGTGAAAAATGTATATTTCTAAAAACAATATGCCATAAGCATCTTTATTTGTATTGCTTGGAAGTAACACAGTTTATAACACATTTTATATTGAAGAGTGTGCTGGGAGACCTCAACCTGCATCTCTCTTGCCAGGTGCAGCTTCCATCTCCAGAAGAGGTTCAGTTTGAGAATATCCCCCATGTTATAGCCTCCACAATGTCCTGGGATGTCTCTGAGGAATTGACTCTAGTGGAAAGAAGGACATTGCCTTTGCCATTCCCACTGGCTAAGATGCTGGAAAGGATTTTGGTAAGACCTGGAGAGGAACTGAACCCTATTTCAAGCCTGGTTTCCTTGCTGTCCTTACTACCTGAAGCAACCAAAGGCAGCTGCAAAGGGAAGAACTGAAGCTCTCCTCCTGATTCAAATTTTGCACATCTTCTCCACATCTTCTCTGCTTCTGCCCACAAGCATACATTCCTCTGCTGAGTGCTGGAATCTCACCTTAATGAGACAGCATGATTTTCTACCCTAATTCATTGTCTCACCATAATACAAAGGTGCTTTGTCTGCAGACTGGATCCACGTGAGATGACACAGCTCCAACCAGCAGTAAATGCAGGAGCTGTTGCATGCACATGGCTTAGTCACTCTATCAGTATTTCAGAAGGATGTGTGTTTCTCCACTGTGCTAAAATGCTGAAGTCAAAGGTTCCACCATTGCTAATAGTTTTGGGGCTGCACCTTTTTTCCCAGCATGGAGAGAATAATTTATGCATCTTAAATTGCTTGTGGGAGTGAATCTAGAAGTAGGTGCCCACATACAGACTCTTCCTCACTGCTTCTCGTTCTCTGAATTAGTTATTTTTTATTTTTCTTATTTTTTATAAGGCAAGTTCTCTGATATCTATTAAGCTTTTGCTTCAAGTGTGTCACCACCAGACCTCCCACAGATATTATTTATTAAGGATACAGAAAATACTGGTTATATTTACAGCTCTGATGGCCATCAGCCAGCCTTGCAGCTCTGCTCCAGGGCCGGGCACAGCTATACAACTTCTGCAAACCAGGGCTACATTTGAAAGTCTGAAAACTCCTTTGCACTGTTTGTATTTGTTTCACTATATTTAGTGTTTCTAACTTGGCAACCAACCATGTAAATGTGTAGAAGTATCGACTTTTCTGGCAGGCAATCTGTGTTCAACAAGGCAACATAATGATACCAGCCTCGCTGCAATGCAGCAGCCAAACCTAACTTCTGTCACAGCATAGAGAGCTTCCTAGCTGCTTTATTCTTGAGAAACATTAATAAGTGTTTTAAAAGTGTACAGCATGCATTCATACTGATGCTTTATAAACTGTAATATGAGAAGAACTACCAGTGTAGGGGATGGGAAAGGAGAACAGGGTTTCCTTGGGGCAGGTCTGACAGCAGCTACTGCAGCAAGGGACGGTACATCAGCAATACCTTGTGCTGTAGCAAACCTCCACAAAACCTTGCTTTCATCTAGCCAGCACTAAGGGTGCTTAGAAAAGGAAATGGGAATTGATATGAAAGTATTTTCCACTTTTTCAGACAGGGAACTGCCAACTGTAGTATTTTTTTAACTATTATAGACCCTACAGTATACACATGAATGCATGGAATTATGGGAGTATGGGCATAGTGTTTCAATGGCTTCTATCACTTTGGGAGTAAGGCATATTTGTTTATATTACACTGCTCACTTCAGGCATGTAACCCAGGTACGATCCAAATGATTGAAATTAGGAGCTTTATTATAGATGTTCCTAATAAGCTGAAATTAGAGGACTGGAATGTACTTCCTGAATGTGGGTGCTATTGGCAGCACCAAGAGCCTACACTGCAGAAGCCCAAGTACAAGTGAATTTGGATAGAGTTATAATAAAGAATAATAGAATTTTCTGAGTTGGAAGGGACCCCCAAGGGTCATTGAAATCCAACTCCTGGTCCTGCAAAGGACAAACCCAAGAGTCACATCACGTGCCCAAGAGCATTGTCCAAACACTTCTTGAGCTCTGTCAGGCTTGGTGCTGTGACCACTTCCTTGGGGAGCCTGTTCCAGTGCCCAACCACCCTCTAGGTGAAGAACCTTTTCCTGATATCTGACCTAAGCCTCTCCTGACACAACTTCATGCTGTTAATCATGTGAGATCCAAAATACACGTGACACCTCAATGCAGCTGGACAGATGATTTCCTGCCTCAGCAGCCTCCATGCCAGAGCACCCACCAGGTCTTCCCCAGCACTGGGATACTCGTGGCTGTCACCATTGCTTCTCAGCCACCAACAGCTTTTCCATTCAGCAATACCTGAGATTAGATAAGAGATAAAAGTAAGAAGGAAACTGCAAAGGGTTGTCAGCTGCTCCCAAAGAGTCCTCTAGTGCAAATCCTCAGTTAAGATATTGCCTCCTTCAGGTGCTTCACTTTGTGTGTTTGGGGTTAAAATGCTACTGATAAGACTGACTCGGAGACAAAAGGAGTTAACACTCCTGAGGAGGGCAGGGAAGGTCAATGGAAAAGAGGACCCAGTTTGTCATATACATTCTGTAAACAACAGTTTCCTGCCCAATCGCTGTGACCTGACCACAGTGACCACATCTCCAATGAACCTCATGCTCTCCTGATGATAAGCATCCCAGACAGAAAGAATGTGACATACCCTGAGGTTCAGTGACAATCAAATTGTGATTCATAAATATGGAGTTTCAAAAAGAAGCAGAAAACATGATTTTTTCTATATCTTTCTGCCTCAGAAAAAGACTGAGAAACATATTCTGTCTTTTCTGGTTCTAGTGGGAATGTTCTTCATGATACTATTCTGAGCTAGGCCCAGAGAATGTTTAAACTGTGTGTAAACTCATCCTCAAGGCCTGCTTCTTAATACAAGACATTCCCAGAATGTGATGTTTGAGTGGAGAGCTGTGACAATTGCAGCTACATATTAAATATTGAGAGATATAAATAGTTAATTTTACTTCTTCTCAGTCTCCTCACGTATTACTTTACCTTCCTTAATGATGAAGTCTTTGGAGCCAGGAGTGCATAGCAGCATTAGTGTGGAAAGTGCCAGGAAAACCCAGGCAGAAGCAATGTTGTGGCTCTGCCAGCCCAGCACACGCCAGCAGCATCTCCCCAGACACTGGGAGTGCTCTGCAGCAGCTGGCCAGCACCTGCATGGGACACCCAGACCACTGACATCACGGGGTGCTCTGAAGACCTGGATCATATTTTACACCTTGGCTTTTTTCATAGCCAGAATGTGTATAGATTTTAGCTGTTCTTTCTCTTGGTGGTTACATCCTATCCAAGGAGTGATGGAGACAAGGATGGAGAGTTCAGACATGAGTGCAGGTCTCTGATCGGTTTGCCAGGTTGGAAGCTCTCTGCTACCCAGCAGAGAGCACTTTTTCCTTCACAAGGATAATTCTGGGCTAGACTGTTTTGTTTCCCTGTGTGCTACAGAGCTACTCCGCCATGTATGTTCTCCTGTGTGGGTGGAGATAATCTCTGTGCCGTTGCCAGCACATTCTTAACTCTTTTGAAGCTAAGGGTCACATACGAGTACTTTCTGTCATTGTCAGCCCATGCTTCAAAGTTATTTCAGACTTGCTTTGTGAATGGATTATTTTAACATACTTGACTATATAATTTTGTTGAAAGGACCTTCCTGCAAGTTTAGAAATAACAAAGCAAACTAGTAAACCATGTGTTGTTTTTTCTCATGGGTTTGAGAATGAGTAAGTGTGGAAAGTGGGCAGATTTTCACTTCAGATGTTATTTCTGCACCAGTTTCATGTATTCACCTTGCATATGCAGATCTTTTGTTTGCCAGGAAAAAGCTTGCACTGGGCTGCAGTAGAGAATAAAATATAGAAAATTTCTCACTACCTAGGCAAAGTTTGAGGTATCTCAAAGACTGTCACCCTGGAATTTCAAAGCTCATGTGCCAGGCCCGAAGTATCAGGGAACTATCTCAAATTTCTTTGGAGAAGATGATGTGGATTTTGAAGATGTTTCCAAGACCCTCTTGTCCTTGGGTAAAGATAGGGGAAAGCTATGGTAGCCCCACATTTGGAATGTAGTTGCTGATAAAGAAGTTCTCATCCTACATCTATTTTCCTTTTCCATCCTCTTTCCATTTCCTCACCCCAGCACGGCTCCACACACCTCTCCAGCCCTAAGTGTGTTCCTTGGCCTGATAAGGGAGACCACAAAACTCCAGAGAGGGGGGAAAAGAACACAGGCTCCCTTATTCCACCCTCCCAGGTCTGTGTTTGCACAGAAAGACAAGAAGGAAGACGGATGAAGGCAACCTGAAACAGATGGGCTCTTCCAACTGAGTTCCTTACCTGGGAGGTTAACCAAGCCACGGCTCAGCAGGACTGACAGCAAGTGCAGCCTCCAGTATCCAGGCCAGCAGCACCACACAGGATGAGCCATTGCCTAATATGTATGTTTTCACAGGATAGTGAAAAAGATTGAAATGTGTATGAGCTAGGGAAAAACATTATGACAACTTGACATGTTTACAGTTTTGAGCCAGACAACTATTTCACTGTGCATTAAAAAAAAAAATCACACAAAAGCTTTTCTTACCTTTTTTCTCACCATTTCCATTGTCCAAGAGAAGAAAATTTATGAAAATGAGAAAAACATTTCCCTGTTACCATCCCCCAATTTATTTTTTCAAACTTTTACATACCTACTTCAGTCTTATCTCTCCTTCCTGCATTTTCCTGCCTCTTGAGACAGAAATGCTGATCAGATGGGGTTTCCCTTCCAGACTGAGCCTTGTAGGACTTCTCCCATTTCAAAGATCAGCTCTAGTCCCAGCTAAATGCTATGAGCTACAGGGAAAAAAACCCCAACCAGCTAACAAATGTTGGCGAGACCACAAAATACAGATTGTGTCTGTAGGAGGAATATATTCTCATGCTGGGGAAATACTGAATTTTCACAACATTGAAGCAGATAATCTGGGGGAGGATGGCATTTTTTTCCCTAGCACTCCCTTATACAAATAAACACCGCTGAGAAAACAAACTTGTTTAGGTGAGAGAGGGTTGAATTAAACAGCGGTATCCATTTGTGGTCACCTAAAGCTGCTTCTATGCAGATTGCTTATCTGTGTTTACTGCTCTAAATTGCCTAAATGGTGTGAGCAATTCTGGGGATGGGTGGATGCTGTTTATGTAGTTGTTTAGGTTTGTTTGCCCTTGTCTTATAGACAGGGATAGACGAAAATAAGATTCCTGGTCTGACTTTGAGATCTCCTTTTTCTTCCCTTTGGATGATTGTGAAGGATGCTTAGAGAACATTAGAATTTTAAAACCAGTAAATTCTCCCTTCCCTATCTTGAATTAGTGTGTAGTGCCTCATGTGCATGGCTAAAAAGCAGAAATGGAATAAAGATGGTGAAGGCATCAGTAATTTGGGCACATGGCCTTCTTACCACAAATTATATTCATGTGAGAAAGCAAGCATCTCTTTAGCTACCATTGGGAAAAAAAAATCCCTGAGTAAAATAAAGACCCAAATCCCTACTCCATGAGGCCACGTGATTCTCCATGCTACCTTCAGACTGTGAGCAGACCACTAAGCAAATGTGACTTTATTACACAGAAATGTGCTGGATTTTCCTCTGGGCGAGGTTGGGCTTCCCAGAGCACGTATGTTGGGGATTTGCATCCCACCTTCCTGTTTTCAAAGTATCTTCTGAGTAGAACTCATTTAAAGAGATGCTTTGGGTAGGCAGTGGGGATAGGGAAAGAGGATTACTATTTTTTTAAAGCTGTATAGCCAAAGTAAAACATTTTCTGTGTGCGGATCGAACCAAGAAGGAGAGGCTGTAAGGAAATTATTACTTAAAAGTTTTTCACCTGCCAGGAACAGAAAAGCAAGTATAAATAAAAACAAAAACAACAAAAAAACCCCACCAAACAAACAAAAAATTCCAAATAACAAAGACATGGCAGGGAGTGAAATCCCTGATGCAATAGTAAGTTATCACTCCAGAATAACGTGCTCCAGGATTATGTGTTGATCTGACTAAGACAACTCGTGGTGTGCAGATCTACAGATCCATCTGCAAGTGGTGACAGTGATACTTCTGTTTCCCAAGGGTGAGCTAAGGCTAAATACAATCTTTGGGACAGTGTCCAAGTGGACATGATCAAAAATCCACTGAAATGGGTGAGAAAATTTCCACTGTCTTTTAACAATTTTTGTGTGGGATCTTGAAGCTTATACTTTAATGAAGAGCCAAACAGCTTTATGATTAAAAACAGAAAAACAACCACTGCAGGGATACAAACAGTACTTTTCATGGCATTAAAAGGCCACCAGATGGACAACTTTCAATCATAATTAAATTACTGTCCTCAAGTAGAAACAACACTTTTCAAAAACCATTAAGTTTTAAGATGAAGCATAAAAAGCTGAAAGTAGCATGACTCATCACTAGCTTTCTTCTTCTCATCCTCATTGCACAAAAGCTCTTAAAATTTGGCTTTAGCACTTTTCTCCTAAATACAATGCATGATCCCTTTGTCACTGTGAATTGCACTCTCTTAAGCTAAAAATTTGCTGGAATTGTACTGATAAAACATGGCTGAAACACAATTTGCAGTACTCTAACAGCTTCTCACAGAGAGCAGAGTCAGGTGCATCCTGACTTTCTGCACATATAATTAATAATTAAAACAAAGATGTGCAGAAATAGGTTTACATTAGAAATTAGGAAGAAATTCTTTCCTGTGAGGGTGTTGAGACACTGGAGCAGGTTGCCCAGAGAAGCTGTGGATGCCTCATTGCTAAAAGTGTTCAAGGCCAGGTTGGATGGGGCTCTGAGCAAACTGACCTAGTGAAAGGTGTCCCTGCCCATGGCAGGGGGGCTGGAACTGGATGGCCTTTAAAGTCTGTTCCAACCCAAACCATTCTGTGATTCTATAATGATTTTATGATTCATCATTGAAGGAGTAAAGCTTTCATCTGTGACTTTTCTGTGTATCTACAGAAAAAAGTTCTTCTAATTATGTTACTAGTGGTGAGACAAAAAAAGAACCATCAGAGCTCTGTCCCTTAGTCATTAAGGTCTATTTAGTAACACCACCACCACAAATACCCCAATGGACTGGTGAGCTCAAAACAGCACTGAGCCTTGCTGAGACACAATATGTTCCAGGTCCCATAGCATGCTGTAACTTACAGACTTAATCAAGTTTTCAATAGGGATGGTGACCTTTTCTTTCTTCAGAAAGAAAGGGACAGAAAAATAGATGGTGAGAAATAGAGGGCAAAGACCATTGGGGAAATGAGACTGTAAATCAAAGCAGAGCTATGGCTCAACTTTACTATATTTTCATTTTTATTAATAGCATCCACTACTATGTTTTATGGCCTATCCTTTAAAAAATAGTTCATGAATTGCAGGGGGTCCTATAAATTTAATTGCAATTTTTTAAAATATTGTAGTTAGAACAGAAAATTTATCTTTCTAAACTCTACTCTTAAACTCCATGATCTGCATATGTATTTAAAATAAAAACTATAATAAAACCTGTGTACTGGGGGTGGGGAATAGAAATTGAGAAGCAATATTCTATTCTTTATTTTAAGGGTGCATTAAATACTATTCTTGGTTTAATTTTCTTCACAGAAAATTCATATTGCCAGGACCATGTCTAGTTTAGAACAGCATTTATCAAATATCCTTTGTAACCTTGAACATGCATGTTGGTTTTGAAGAGTACAGCAGCACCCTGGCTAGGGTGATCCTACTGGTTCTTCTGGATTCTCCTGAATGCTGCTATATTCCCTTCTTGACAGAGACAACTTGAAAAGTGCAGACTTGAGACCAAAGCTTGGGAACATTCTAAAAATAGGGGACTGCACTCTACTTATTTCTATTTCTTCTAGATTTGGCTCTCCTTCACCTCTACTTACTATAAGGTGGAATCATCTATCATAGTTATTTTGGAACAAACATTGAAAACCTGCTCCCAGTGCTCTTTGCATCCATGTACCATGGCCTCTTGGAAGCGTGATGGAATGAAGTACAACAGGAAAAGTTGCAGAGTTTTTTTGAGATTTCCATAGTTTTGAAACCAGAAGTTGTTGACTCCTTGCCACAGCCTTGTGGTGTCTTTTTATGAATTTTCTCCTACTACCACATGTCATCTTATAAGTGGTTACATTTAAATTACTGGGGGAAAAATTAATCCAATCTGAAGCAACCATTAATGATACCCATATATATCTCCTGTTTACCAAAACAACATTTGAACAAAGGGGGAAACTGAACTCTATTAAGCATAAAGGATATGCTGGGTTTGTCTGTTAAGACTTGGTCTAAAAAGAATGACTTCTCAGGTTGCTTTCACATTCTACTTGCTTTGTACCACGCTTTGGGATATTAATGACTGTTTGGATAACAGAGATTTTGAAAGTGGCATCTGTTCTGAAATTTAACTTCACTTTGAGCTCTGCTAGTGTGTAACTAATTTTAAAAGCTTCCGGAACTTAAAATTCACTCAGCAGAAAATGGGCAAAGCATGTAGGACAGGTGTATTATGATTCAATTACCAGACTGATTATCAGTGGAGTATCAACCATTTGCCTCAGTGCTGGCTTCTCCAGCACCTGGAGAATGACTTGAGCATCACAGTCCTACGTATTGTTTTTTTGGCAAGTTTTTTTTTTTAGTTTCTTCAGACACTTAAGGTCTACTACTCAGAGAGACATTTAAAAATTTGTCCGGACATAAAATACATTTCTAAGGTATCATCTAATGTGCAGAGGATAAAGCTGCTGCTGCATAACATTCTTGGAAAAGACCAAGAAGATTTGAAAAAAAGCAAATACCTTTTTTCTTTGGCAAGGTCATGTGCTGGTATCCACAGATCAGTACTGACAAGCAGCTCAGAGTCCATCACTCTGAGAGTGGGAGAGAAATGGTAAATGAAACATTTCATAGTCCCCACTGCAACCTCAGAGACTGAGAAGACTGCTCCTTACTTCTGTGAAGAAACAAGTCTCACACAAGTAATCTGATTTTTGCTATTTCCCTGGTTATGGAGTGTTTGAGCTCTGGCAATCCTAATTCTCTATGTTAATAAATGACTGCAGAAGAAAATAAGCCTATGACAGAAATCTACACATAATGATTACAAAACTTACCAGCATTTTTGAGGGCTTCATTAATTATATGGTGAAAAATGCCCTGTGAGCAACACCCCACACACACCAAGGCTGTGTAGGTCATAATGAGTACATTACTTTGCTTCCCTGATTCTGCTGCTTTCTGCATTTTTCTGACAGTTTTACATTCCTGCCTGCCACTGCCCACAAATACATTTCTTTGCTACCCAGTCTTAGTCAGCAGAGGAGTTCTGTGCTGCACTGTGCACTGAATATGCACAGACGTGCACGGTGCCTGTTTCCCAGACTGACCATGTCCAGGATCATACTGGATCTGAATTTCTAGCAGTGAGTAGTTGTTCCCAGCTGTATTATTTGGAACCCCTTTGTTAATTCCAGCTCCACAAGGTGGCTCTCGATTCCTTTAAAAATACCACTGCTTTTGTGGATTAAATGTATCCCAGAAGGATCTTGAGAACAATCATCATGGCTTTATGGATGCACAATGCTACAGTGGAAATCAAGATCCCCTTTAGTATGTGGCATATTTTTCTTTCAGTAAAGATGAAAACTAAAGGAAGTCTGACACTACTGAAGTATTACAATTTGAGGGAAGGTTTCATGTCAATTGCTCAATAAAATCTGAAAAACAAGAAAATAAAGGCACTATAGATACCTTTGTGGAATGGGACATTCAAATGCTCAGTGTCTGCTCTGTTCTGTGTGGCTTCTCTCCTACTTCCTTCCCATACTTCCATACCTCTGTAGGATCAGGTTAACATAGTCACCAGGTACAGGGCAATCTCTGAGAGTATGGGCAGCAGGATGGCAGTGTGGTGCTCCTAAGGAAAGAGGTCTTGCCTTTGAAGGCCAGGACACACTATGAGGTATTTATTTATTTGACTCCAGCCAGGACTTCAGCATCCCCAGGCAGACCTCCGAAATCCCTCTGTGGCTGGCCATGTGCTAGCTTGGCCTCCCAGAGTTTTACCTGCTAGAGCACCTCATCTGAATGCAAGGTCCTGCCCTGAGGTCTGTGTCTCCAAACCCCCTGGCTGGGTGACCCTACAGCTGATTATCAGCTCCCTGTGGCAGGGAGACCACAGCTGAAACTGGAATGGGACTGGGGCACCACAATGTAGCTGTGTGAGATGGGCTGGGCTGCAGCACATGGGCAAAGCAAAGGCTGATGGTGTGAACCCCAAACTTAGAGCCTAAGACTGGATCAGTTTGCCCTCCCTCTTGGGTACAATATTGCTGCTTTTGGTAGTCAAAAATTCAAATTCCTGTTGCTTATTTCCTAGGAAAAAAAATAAGAAAACCTGAGTAAACTTTGGGAAAAAAGATTATTTGCTTTCTGTTGATTTGTATGTTTGAGGTCATATTTTCAGGTTTTCCACAACAGGGATAGAAATTTATTTAACTAATAAAATTTGAAAGCTGAAGCTGTATAACAAACACTATCGCAAGGCAATGCTGGGTGTGTCTGAGCTGTAACGTTAAATTCATTCTTCTTGTCGCTTCCTTCAAAGCTCTGCTGAGCTCAGCCCCTCCCTGGTTATCCTTCCCTGCAGAGCTTGCTGTAACCCCTACGCCTTGCTGCTGTTCCCACCTTTGTCCTTGCACAACTTGCTGCACCTTTCTTCCACTGCTGGCCCAGCTTCTCCCCCGACCCTTTCTACACAGCGTAGTCTGTAAAGATCAGTTACAGTGAAGCCATCTGCTTCTTGTTCTCCTAATTTCTCTTTTGTTTTCCATCTGCCTTTAAACATGTGTTCTTCCACGGAGAGATGGTGCAAAGATGAAATTTTGCATGTTAATAACTGTGTGCATTTCCTATAAACCTGGATCTGGTAGATCTGCCCTGTGTTCATGTGCACAATCTTTGAAGCAGCTGAGGTTGCTGTTCTGCTCTAACTCTTTGTAGTAGGTGTCTGACAATGGGTAAAGACTCTGGGGAGATTCTGTGCTACAGAAGTTTGTATCCTGGAGCTAGCACAATTTCACGAACAATAACCCAAAGGACAGGCCAAGGGACATGTCTTTCAGTCCAATATGTATTTTTTACATTTTCACATGCAGAAAGTCTGCAGTCAAGAACCAGAAATGTGATATCAGCAATGGAACTCAGTTCATTAAAAATTCAAATCAATGGAAACAACAGGACGTATTATTTATCTAAGCCTTGAATCAATCTGACTACTATGCATAATGATCTTAATTAGAAAAGTGAGCTGAAGCAGGAAGACAGTCTGTCTCCTGGCTTTGAAATTATCATACCCCTATCAGTATGCTTGGGTAACTTGTAATTAGGGACAAAGGTTACACATAATTTTATATGCTGAAAAACCGGTTTTATACATGTCATTTAAAAAAATATTTAAGAAATAGTTATAAGACTTGGTAACCCTATTATACTTTGATTTTTTTTCCACCAGATTAGTACTCTGCACTAATTAATTGATGGACTTATAGAAACTTTGCATTTATAGAGCCTGGACACTAATAAGTAACTAGCAATATCAGCATCAGTCTTTGTACAAGTTTCTTTCCAAAATTTGGTACCTTTTCACATCTGTTTCACCTGCATGGAAAATGCAGCTCAGAAGAGCAGTGTGGGCAGTCCAGCAGCAGAGAGTAAGGGCTTTCCTGCTCAAAATATTTACTGACATATTGCACCAGTATGGCCACAATTACACCTACACAGTTCCTTGTGCAGTCCTCCACATCTTTAATCTTTTCTTGCTTACCTTCAACTACTAGCATTGAATATGAAATGTTCAGGTTTTGACAAAATGGCAGTCCTGTGATTACGCTTCCTTTAATATTTTATTGACCAGCTGTAATTACAAAACAGAAGACCTAACTCCAAGGTCCTGCCTCATTAAAGCAATCAGTTCCACACTTAATTTAAACAAATTCTTCAATTTAGTTAAATCCACTGGGAAGGCCCACTGCCCGCTCACAGCATCAAGTCACACATGAGCACTGCTCTCAGCAGGAGCGATGCCTTATCTTCTGCATTGGAACGCACCTCTTCCTCTCTTAGCACAGGTCCAGATGTCCTGATTTTTTTTTTCCAAGGTAGTATTTAATCTTAGAAATACATTAGAAAAAGATCAAACCCTCTCTGTCACATGAAATGGCCTTGCTTTCCCAGAACAGTATTTCCACAAACAAAAAATATGGAAATTAAAAACACAAGTAGGATCTGTTTCATCAAAGTATTAGCTACATTTCTGTGAGGTTGACAATCACCTTTTTAACATGGCAGGAATTACATGCGTAATTCTCTTTAATGGGTGCTACAAATGTTCAGCCCACACTGAAAAAAGATCACAGTTGGTATGAGTAATAACTTTTTTCTTAAACATAAACAGTTCCCCTCTAGCTCTCTACATATCCTCCAACATCAATGTAACCACAGCTGTCAAGGCAGCCTCACCTCTTTCTATGTATATTTTAACTTTAATTTTTTCCCATGCTTTCACTTAGTGGACCTTTTTTTTTTTTTTAAGGGGCCTAAACCTGTTCTCCAATTTTGTGGGCAAATTCACTGCAATAACAGATCTTGGTGTTTAGACATCTTTAAACATTATTATTAGCATGCAAGAAATTAGAGACCTACATCAAGATCTGGAGGTTTGGGTGTTGTTTTTTAATTGAAAGTGGATTTCAGATTGTAGTTTCCCTCATTCAAGGATCTGCAAACACTTTTACATAGTTAAATGAGTTCTTTTGCCTCCTCCTTTAGAGGCAGCAGCAGCCCCCTTCCCAAAGCCTTGGTGGTCACCAGCTGGGGCCAGCGAGGCCATGCGAGGGTGAGGATGGCGATGGGCTGAGGCTCAGAGGGCACACATAGTCTCAGTCTTAAGCTGCACATGTAGTCATAGTCCTAAGATGTGTCAAGGGAGGTTTAGGTTGGACATCAGGAAGAATTTATTCACAGAAGTGGTGATTAGGCTTTGGAACGGGCAGCCCAGGGATGTAGCAGTCACCATCCCTGGAGGTCTCTAAGGAAAGACTGGACATGGCAATGAGTGCCATGGTCTGCTTGACATGATGCTGGACTCGATGATCTCAGGAGGTCTTTTCCAACCCAACTGATTCTGTGATTCTGTGATGAAATGTACCCTCCAGCCCTTGGGACACTCCACATCCCCTTGAAGCTTCCATGTCCCCTCCGTTGCTGAAGCACAGAAGTAACAGAATCATAGAATATTAAGGGGTGGGAAGGGACTCACCGATCACCGAGCCCCAGCCCCGCTGCCATGGGCAGGGACACCTCCCTGAGGTGTGAGGCCTTGAACACTTCCAAAGATGCGGCATCTACAGCTTCCCTGAACAACCTCCGGCAGTGTCTCACCACCCTCACAGGAGAGAATTTCTTCCTCCCATCTAATGTCTAACACCTGGATCTCTGTCCCCTGAGTGAAGCCCCAATGACCCCTGGAAGCGCCCGTGTCCCCTGGGTGCCACGCCGCGCCCCCGAGCCCGCGGCGGCCCGGAACGCAATCGCGGGGCCGCGGTTTCCAGGCGGGCCGCGGAGCCGCGCGGCGCGGTTGCCGTGGTGCCCCGGGCGCGGT
>VZTT01061147.1:245624-262799 GCA_013400855.1 Buphagus erythrorhynchus
CGGCGGGGGAGAGGGGAGGCGGCGGCGGGCGCTGCCTGCTCCGGCCCGGTCCTGCCCTCCCACACCGGGGCCCGGAGGCGGCGGGCGAGGCCCTGCCCGGCCCCTCGGCGTGGCCGGTGCTCGATCTCAGCCGGGGATGTGCCGCCGGCTTCCCCCGGCCGGGCCCGGCGGAGCTGCCCCTCCCCAGCACGCACGTAGGCGTTTCTGGAAATCACTTTGTTTTAATCTGTGGGTTTCCCTCTTCTCTTTCCCTCCG
Source organism: Buphagus erythrorhynchus (assembly GCA_013400855.1). Lineage (NCBI taxonomy): Eukaryota > Metazoa > Chordata > Aves > Passeriformes > Sturnidae > Buphagus > Buphagus erythrorhynchus. The sequence continues at coordinate 245,881 of VZTT01061147.1, forward strand.
GTTTCTCCGGGAAGCACCGGCTCGTGCGGGCTTTCTCCCAACGCGTGTGTTTCTGTGCAGTTTTAGAAACGTATTTTTCCTTTCGCCTCCCCCTGCAGTTTTTGTCTCCTTTTTCATTTCTGATGAGTGGTTTTTTTTAAAGCCCCGCCACGTGTGTGCGAGGCGTGGATCACCATTCACTTGTTCTGACGCTCACACACAGGGGAGCTGGCGCCTGACAGCTACAATTATGTGTTCAGAGTTACCTGTGGCTGATGGCAAGTGCGATGATCACTTGTTACCAACCAGAGCTAACACAAAGGGTGTAAATACTCTCCTCTAGAAATAATCTCAGAAGATGTGCAGTAGCCTAGTAATAATGCCATTTGTTTTACCTCAGCAATTGTGAAAATCTGCTGTTTTTTCTTCCTTTCAGAGAGATTTTAATGAGCGCTGTGCCCAGTGTTCAGAAGTGAACTGGGGTCTCACTGATGGAGGTGGATTTTATTGTAGATCTTGTCACAATGTTATTGAGGTAAAAAGATGAGTTGCTGCCTTGGAAGAGGTTTATTCTGATTGGTTCTTTACTTTAAGAAAATGACAGATTTCTTTTTGGCGTTGAGGGCAGTATTTTTATTCTTCCTTCTTCATGCTTTAGTTGGCACTGTTTAAAACTAATGTTCCTTGAAATCACAACATTTGGAATGAGCCATCTTGGCCTGCTGTGTTGCTGTAGCTGTGGTGTCAGTGTGCTCTCTAGATGCCTTAGAAGCATTGCCTGGGTGTTGCTGCATTTCGTGCAGTCCAAATCTAGGCAAACCCTGATGCATGTCACCTGTTTGTCCATTATAGTAATTGTCTATTTTTTAAATTTCTGAATGAAAAGTTCAGACTGTCTCATCTCCTGTTAGTGTAGGAATTTTGAGTAAATTCCTCCATTTGTTTTATGGTGGGGAAGTCTGTGCAAGTTAGACATGGGTCTTTTTCTTGCTAAAATGTATTCTTGTTTTACAGAGAACTAGAGAAGTTGTAAACACTGATTTTATTACAAATTCAAGAGTCCAAACAATCTCCAAAGGTTCAAAAAAGCAGGAAAAAAATGGTATGTATGAGTTTCTGTCTGCATTTTGCAAAAGAGTGGCTGTTCAGCCACTGTTCACCTAGGCCATTATGTCTTTGGTGAAGCACAAAAGTGGATAGGCAGGAAAAACTGTGGGAGTGGGAACAAAATACGCCTCCCTGATGCTGTCACAACCTTCAGAGATCACACTTGGTGACTTCCTGAGCCACAGATGACCTCTGTGAGCCCAGTGGTGGGGTTTTCTTGATTGAGTAGAGCTGTGCATTACTTACTGCTGATTTGATTTGTGGAAGCAAATACTCACTGAAGCTACTGGTGGCATGCATTCAGATGTGGTGATCCTTTGTTCTTTCCCTATGATGGCTATCACAAAACCAGAGAGGTTGTTTGTCTTGGCAGGTGAGATGTGATGGTGGTCCAGCTCTTAGTGTCAGTCTGGCCTGTGTTACAGGCACTTGGCCCTTCAACCTGCGCACAAACTGCACGGAAGAGGTGTCATGCAGTTCCAATAGCTGAACCAGTGCTGCATCTTTCTTCCAGAGTCACTTTTTAACTTCTAATTTCATGACTATTCAGAAGAATAGTGGTCATTACATAGGAGGATCTGTGCTGTAAGGATGTAGTGGTAAAGCTGCTGCTACAGCTGTCTGTGTTCTGTGTTGGCTGGATGCATCTCTTACTGTTGCTGCCACTTTCAGAAAACAAAACTGTATTAAAATGCCAAATAAAGCAAGGGGTTATCTTTCTCTCTGATGTGCTGATCTACCTTTGCTCTGCTGTAGAGGCAGTGGATTGCTACATTCCTTTGAAAAGAGCAATTGTGTGGAAGTGAAGGGAGGTGTGAAAAAGACCTCTCCACTTTTCCTTATCCTTATTGCCTCTAAAGTCTGGGCCATGTACCACTCATGCTTTTCATTTATCCTGTTGAGAAGGTCGTTAGCCAACCCCTAGGCTTCTTAAGAAAGAAATCCTTATCTTCACACAGTCCCTTCTGTGAATGCAGCCATGTTACACTGTATTCCATTAATGTATAGGAGTAAGCTGTGTCTATTAGTTCACTGGTTAGCAGTTAAGAGCAGCATCATTATAGCAGGGCATAAGCTTTGGGCAGATTACTTCTAAGGTGGTGAGATGCAAAGTGTGTTTCAGAACAAAAGTAGTTAAGAACAGATGTGGAAGGAATGAAAAGGGAGTGGAGAAATGCAGAGAAAATTTCTAAAACCAAAAGCTTGTAGAAAAGGTTACTAGTAAATTTATAGAGGTAGGGGTGAAAAGTAATTGTAATGCAGCCTGAAGAAATAGTCAGTGGATTGGAGCAGGCCCACTCCCTGTGAAATTCATGTTATGCTAGGATTTGTTAGAAGTTAGGATATTCTTTTGTTTAAACTTGTGTGATTCTGTGTGAGAGAAAGGTAAAGCACATGGTGGTACTGGTTGTTTTTTGCCTGACTCACTACTGTAATGTTCCAGTTTTCTGTGTCAGGGGTGGGAAAGAAATGTTCATATTTCATTTTTAATGTCAGGTTCTCAGTTATTTTTAAACTGGTGATTTAACAATGCTCTGCTCAATTACAAATGCCACACTAGACATTATAATGAATTATATTATTCTTGGGAAATGTGTGAAGTTCTTGTTCAGTAAATTTTCTTCACGTTTAAGGCTGTGAATAAATGGAAGTTAGCGGAGTGTTCAGTGTAGCTGGTTTATGCACTAGGATCTGAAATTATTAACCCGCGATATGGGGATAAGTGTGCAAACACTTATAGCAGTACAAACAAACATAGCCTCCCTTTTTTTCCCTTAGATGGAGGCTGTGAATGGTATATTTGTGAAGGCTTTCAGCTTATACTCAAGAAACAGGTGGAAGCTTTAGAAGCATTAGGAGTATGTCCACAAATGAAGGTATGTAGTTGTCAGTGTTGTACACTCTGTGTGTGTGTTACAGAAGGTGAGATTTTAAAAGATGGTAATTTTTGAAGTGAATCACACAAGTCCCTGTTAAAAATCACTGAGCATATGAAATCAAAATTTGTTTCTCTGGTAATTTTAAAACATATTTTATAAATCACAGTTAATAAAATTAGAGATGGAATATTATTCAGATTCTTGAGTTAGAAATTACACTGTTCTCTAAGCAGTTAAGGATCTTGTAAACATTGTACTAATTACCATCCATTTGTGTTTATCAGGATGAAATTCTGTGCAATTTTTGGAGGTGTTACCTTCAGAAGAGCAAGCAGGCATATTGCAAGAGACCAGCTGCAGAAACTGTCAAAGCATTATCAGTAAGTGAAAGCTCAAATCCCATGAGATGTTTGGTATCTTTTTAAAAGCAACAACAGAAATCTTCTTTGTTTAGACTACATATCTTGCTGATAATAACATCAGTTCAGTATAAAGGAGATCATTTAAACAGGCTTGCACATATCCATTTTATTTGGTTTTGGAGTTTTTTACCTGTTTCAAGAGATTAATATTTCTGTGACTGTTTGAAACTGCTTATTTAAAAGTATTGCTTTGTCTTGACACAGATAATCAGTGAATAAAAAACACAACACAAAATGTATCATCAGCTACCATCCTTTCCTGTCTGCTTTCTTGAAGCTTGAAACCTTGGTCAAGCTTTGATTCTGTTGCCAACTTTCTGGTCATTGTAGCAGATTAAAATGTAGTCACTAGAAGTTTTTAATCTTGAGAAATCCTTTAAAAATGCTTCCTGATCTTTTTTTTTTTCACTTGCTGGTGATTCATGGAGTAAAAATGTGAACAGTTTGGGTTTTAACTTTTACTGTTAATTTTGCATCTGTCATGCTTTATGTGGTTTGTTAAGATTGAAACCATAACTAAGAGTGGCTAATACAAACATTTATGTACAAACCCCAGGTATGTGAGAGCAGTACAGATGTGGACAGTGATCCAGAGAGACCCAGCGTTCTGCACTTGCTGTCTCTCTCTGAAAGTGAAGGGGATCTGCAGACTGACTGCAGCTTTGCCTCATCAGTGAGCAAGGTCTCAGGTAGGAGCAGAGAGCTGAACTATCTGAAAACCAGTTTTTCTGTAGTTTTTAAATATAAGTAGATTTAAAGTGTATTTGTGTACAGTGAATTGGAGGAAGTGGTTTGAAGGTGTAAAGTTTTCAGTCTTGTTTGACACTGTACTGCTTTATATTCTACCAGAAATAGAAGACTTCCTCCCCCAACCCTCACCCAAGGAGATAAAAGTTGAATAGGACCTGGAAATACAGTGGGAAATGCAGGAGGAAGTTCTGTTTTATAGCAAGTTTGCTCCATGCCTCCTCTTTGGAGTGGGAAAAAAATTACTGTTATATCTGCCAAGCTAGATGTTCACAAACACAGCAGCTTTGAAGAATAAGCACTTATTTAACCAATAGCAGAGCTGTCTGTTACAACTTTGATGTTAGAAAACATGGGGTTGTTCTTTAAGGGGGTGTATTTTTTTTTTCTATCCCATAGATATATTTAGCTTTTTAATTTTTTTCTTTACATTATTTTGGTATTTCTGTGTCTTTTGTCTCCACAATCTTTTTACTGCTTTCCCAATGACTCGTTCTATGAAAAATCATATTTTAGCATTCCATCAGTTTCTCTTTTCTGCCTACAATAGCATCTGGAAAATATTTACAGAATGCTGAAGTTTTTAATTAGAATGTTTTAGAGAATTGGAGTGTTAGGTTCTGCTGGGCAAGTGTAATACCAGACAATGCTTCAATGCCTGATACTGGAAATGCATTGCAAGGCACATTTGAAAGCTTTTGCTTGTGTTTTAAAGTTATGATGGTTTTCTTTCTTGCTTTATTCTTTGCTTGCTTTTTCCTTATCTGTCTCTGTGTTTCTTATTCCCCTGTTATGTACTATCCTCCTTATGTCATGTTTCTGTTCTTTTGTGATATTGCCTCTTCTACCCTCAGAAGCATGCATTACACTATTTTGTAAAGTCCAGAAGTGGTAATAGAGTGAGAAATTTGATCAGCCGCAATAAGAAGACTCCAGACAGAATTAGGGAGGGGGGAAAAAGGTGTAAAAATTGTGATGCAAATTTTTTTGAATATTATGTTAGAACCTTTCATCCTTATATATTAAAATGACAACATTTTGAGGTAAAGAGTCACTGTATGTTTGTGTATGTAGAATCTTGGGTGTTATACAAATATAATACGAAAAGGAAAGAACTGAATGAAGAATTTTTAGTGAAAATATTCCCTTGAATTTTCTTCCCCTTTTTGATGTCTAGGAACTCCTTTCTTCCTTGATACTTGTGCCTTTCATAGGTCTGTTGCTTAAAGTTTTAGAACTGCAAGGTAGTCCTAAGTAGGCCATAACTTACTGTCTTGGTTGGTTGTTTCAGAGATTGAATTCAGCATCCGGTAGTCATCACTTTCACTGAAATCACTTGAAATTAGTTGAGTTCAATGATACTTAAAGTAAATTTTGGTGAAATCAGACAAACATAGAAATTGTTTTGTCCATTGAAATGTAACGTAAGTAAGTGTGTTCTAGTCTATTGCAAACTCTTGTGAAGATTCATAATTATTTTCTTTGGTGTCTTTTCTGCTGAGCTGTTACTGCTACAGACTAGAAACCTCAACACCCTTCTTTCCCTAAGAGGCTTGTCCAGATGGCAGTTGGGTTTTTTTTGTTATTTTCATGTAGGGTTAATAGCAAATTCCACTGAGTATAGGGCTGAGATATTGCTAGAGAAGCCTATAAAACTCTTAAATTATTAGCTGCACGTAACTGTGTGTTGTCACGCCTTGCATAAACTGGAAGAAATAAAAGGAAATTGTGTGCCATCATTAAGGCTACAAATATAATGAGGATTATTTTAAATTGAGATGAATGTGAAATTAACAATGAAGCTTCAGTCATGGAGCTGCCTTTAAGCACAAGTATCCATGTGAAAGGTGAAGCAGTTGACTCCAGGGATTAAGCCGATGTTTCAGTGTTCCTGCCTTTGTTTCCTGACGCACCTGTGCGTGCTGGGATACTCTGCTCTGCACCGGGAGTTCGGGCCGGCTCTGAGCGGCTGTGCCGGGGGCTGTGCCGGGGCTGTGCCGGGGCTGTGCCGGGGCTGTTCCCGGGCTGTGCCGGCTCTGAGCGCCTGTGCCGGGGCTGTTCCCGGGCTGTGGCGTGCCCGTGCCGTGCCCTGCCCGCAGCGCCGGCTCCGGGCCCGGTAGGTGGCAGCGCAGCCCGGCCCCGGAGCGCTGTGTGCGCTGTCCCCATCGTGCGGGCACTGCCGCTGACCCTGCCCCGCTGACCCTGCACTCTCGCCCGCCCGCGGAGCTGCCAGGCTCTCGGAAGGTCCAAATTGCTTTCAGCGGGCTCTTTGCCCTGGCCCTGCATCTCCCAGCTGGGGAGCTGTGGATCCAGCTCTCGCCATTCCTGTCTGAGCAGGTGAACAGTTTGTGGAGAAGTGAAGTGAGGAAAATCTCTGCAGTCAATGCTGACGTTTCGTGCCGGTGGGCTTTAAATACATTTTCCTTCATCCTGGCTGGGTCATGATGTAGGGAAGAGAGGCTTACAGGTTTTTTTTAGTTTATTTTTTTGGTCCTCTTTGCCTGAACTTGCAGGTTTCACTGCTGAAAAGGTTCCAAACTCATAAATCACTATACTAAACAAAATTTTCTCTTTTCTCTGTTTCTCTTCGTTTTTAGCAATTCACCTCAGTAAGGAAGTAGAGAGGTTTGGATGTTAATTTATTTGAGGTTTTTTCCCTCCCTCTTCACCATTTTCCTACATTCTTGTTCTAAAGTTGTTTCTTTGACACTGAATTTATATACATTTTTTTAAAGAATACCTGTGTTTCCACAGTTAGAGATTATAGGATAGATGGATTCAGGGCAGACTTTTAACATCAGAAAAATATCTGCACTGTAAATGCCTTTTTCAATAAAGTCTTGCCTGTTGAAATTTAAAACTGTGTTTTAATACCAAACTCAGAGTAATTGATCTAAGTACATCCAATTTCCCTTGTTTCCTCTCAGTTCCTTTATCTCTCAAATGGAAAACAGTATTTCCAGCTCATAATTACTATTAATTATATGTTACATGGGAGTTAATGTCCTAGTCAAGTGGAATAGCACTTTATGAAACTGGTTGTCATCTCATATTGTGGTAGATTAATAAATTAGTGTTAAACTATTTCGTAGAAAAGTACACAAACAAGCAAAAAACTCAATTATTTCAAAATGTTACAAGTTGCTGAACAAGTCTTGTATGTTCCTTTATCTTGTTTTTTGTATGCCGTGGTTCATGTATCTATCATATCAATTGTTTTTTTCTATTATGTTTTTAACATAAACCCAAGAAAGCACCTCTGTGTACTCTGGATCAGTAGATGGCAGCTTGTATATAATGAAGAACCAAAAGGAGAAACTGAGGATGACAATGCCAATGACCCTTTCGTTTTGTTACATGGCATTACTCTGGATGAGAGAACCAATTACATTGTCTGAGTTCTTAAGGTATGAATAGTCTCTAGTGAAGAATTGTTGCTTTTATAAATAATAATAATTTTTTTTAAAAATAGGTCTGTACTATTGCCCTCTTATAAATTTGCTCAGTAATAGTGAGTTCTTTATATTTAGTTGTCTTGTCTTTCCTTTGTCATAACCATTTGTGCAGCTGCTGTTGGAGGACAATCTCTGTTGATTGCAATGAATTTCAAAGACCTGTAATGAAGAAAGTTTTGAATTTAGAGAAGCTTTTTATCCTTCTCCTTCAAAAATTCTTAAGACTTGCTGGAGATGTGTATGGCCACACTTCCATGATATTTGCTGTTGTCAGCATGTCAGAATTAAATGAGTAAACATTCTCCAGGACTTACATCAGTGTCATCCTGCAAACAATACCAGCAGCATACAGTGATCTGAAATGGAGCAAAGTAACTTCATACAATGGAGTTGAAATTAATATAGGAAGATAATTTTGTCTTCATATCTTTGTATCTGTAATTATCAGAGTTCAGAATAATACTTTTTAATATGGTAGAAATAAATTGTTGTAATAATAGGGTTTGATGCTAAATGGAGACTGTCAGGCTACTGCTGACAATGCAATTCCCTTCTCTCCCCTACAACAAGGCCATGAACACTTTCTTTATTTACTTCAGGAATGGAAAATAATTCATCAACTCTTCTTGTTGGCAATAAATATTTTAAATCAGGCCCAAATAAGTTCAGGAATTCCTAGATTTTCCTTGGAAGACCTTTTGTATTCTGATATCCTTTTTTTTAACAACTGTTGAAATACTGAGTATTTCTAAACAGATGGTAAAAAAACATTACTTGGCCAAAATTTAAGGAATAGAAATACTCAAGTAAATACATTGGCAAATCAAATTGAAAATTCAGACAAAATAAGTGCTTTCATTTTTATTTTTCAAATATATAACCTGTGAGTTAAAAGGCAAGGCAGTGGGTACATGTCCCCCACCTGTGGTGTAGCTGCTGAAAGTGTGATGAATGCAAGGGGTTTTTTACCCCCAGAGCCTGATGCTCCATCGTGGCCTTTCTCTCCTGGCATGCCAGGTTCCACCTGCACTTCTCTAGCTTTGTACAAGCTTTCCAAGAGGGATAGGTATTCCAGAACACTTTTTCGCAAGTACTTTCAAAAATAAGAGGTTTTTATTTCTCGAAGTACAGTAGTTACTACTAGATAATCAGTTGCATTTGACCCTTTGATTTTACTTTCGGGGTGGCTGTTGCCTTCGTTGATCAGAATTGCACAAACCATTGGATATTTGCATAACTGGATATGATATTGCATAAAAGATGCTTGTAAAATTTTCAGTAAAATGCCATACTATTCAGAATTCAAGCTAGTACCCTGCAATACAAAAGTATTTATTGAGTAGATTAAGAAATAGTAGAACTCAAAGGTAGTGCTCTATAGCAAGATTTTTACTGGCTACATTCTTCCTTAGGAAATTCTGTGCAAATCAAAACTACAATTTTTCTGAATGATCAGCAAATAAATAATGTAAAATCTGTCTGATAATGTTTGTATCTGGCAAAAATCTAGGTAGCAAATTACAAGTTGTGGGACAGAGCAACTGGTTCACACAGAAGAATTATTAGTTACGCCATCCTGTTTGGAGAGAAAAGTTAATAATTAAATATACATTCTTCAGTTATTGTATCTTGGAAGCTGTCTCTGGAAGCATTGTTGGCTCATACCAGGCAAAGATATCTTCACATGTTTCTGTCTTAGTACAATGGTGTGGTTGGAAGAAAACCCAACCAAACAACAACTGTTGAAGTCAACTGCCAAGGGGGAAGATAGATTGTTTTGTTTGCATATGAATGGTAAATTATTGTATTTGGCACTTTAAAAATTGGAGACTGCAGAAAAGATCCTGGAAAATTATTCGGAACCCGGAGACTGTCCTTTGGACTAATATCCTTAAGAGATGAGCAGACTTGAACAGATTTAGAGAAAACATGAAAGCAGTAAAAAGGTTGGGAAAAGATTTAAAAAATCAAGTAGCAAATATAGCACAGAAAGGCATAATCTGAAACTAATAATTGGAAACTGAAATAAGATTATTTGAATGAGAAGTTATAATTTAATTAGATACAATTTGTGTGTAAGACTGTATAAATCATAATGATACAGTAACTTTAAATGCACTGAACATACGAACTGGATTGAGTACAGAAAGTGAAGTTGAAAAGAATGTTATTTGTATTGCAAAGTTTTACCATAATACGATAGTTATATAAGACTGTAATTACGTTATCATGCTTCCCTCCCTACCCTTAAGGTCTTTGCCTTTCAACAAGTTTGATGAAGAAGTAGAAAGAATTTTAAATTGCATGAACTACCATAAAATACTTGTTTTCTGAATTCTGAATATTGAAGTTTAAAAAACCAGACAATGTTCACATTTTTGCATGCATTAAGATACAAAATAACGACAGACGGAAGATGAAAACTATGCAGAGAAAGCATTAAGTATTCAGCATTACCTTTTAAGTCTTTGTAGGCAAATTGTTTTATTTAAACCAGCTGAATTAGAGTTCTGTTTAAAGTTCTGCCTTGTTTTTTCCTCAGTTTGGTTTTCTCTGTACCCTGAAGTCAGCTGACTACCACTCCTCCCTTGTGATACATGCTTAGGCACTAGGGTTGGGCAATCTGCCAGCTTTTAAAGGATTTACAACACCAAAAATATACTCCTCCTTGCTACTTGACACACTTAGCAGAAAAACACTACAATTACCTCCTCTGACAGGAACATTTTGGTTTAAAAATAACACTTTCAACAATGTTCTACTCAAGTCTGTGCTACACATTAAATCATTTTCCATTGTGGATAGTCTTACAATGTTCTGTATTATGTATATTATTCATCTAAATAATAAAATAGTTGGGTTTTGGAAAAAGTTTCAAGATGCTAGACTTTTGAGATTCTGAGAAATAATGCCTTTCAAATGAGGTTATACCTAGTTGTGGTGGCAAGACTAAACTTATAATCAGTTTGTGGCATTACTGTGGCTTTAACAGATGCATCACTTCCTTGTAGCATGCTGAGGACCGAGGATTTTTTTCATACTTGGGTGTTATTAATGTATGTTGCTGCTGTAATTAAAAGAATATGGACTGTGTACTGTATCTGCCAGTCAAGTATTCAAGCACCTCCCTGATAGAACATAGTCCTACAGGTGTTTTGACTATCTGTCTGTTAAATGAAAGGTTTGGAGGAACAGCAGACAAAAGAAACTGTTCTGAAGTGCTGTTCGAAATCTGAACTTTTGGATTAAATTAAAACTTGAATCATCAGCACATTCTATTCATAACAGGGTATTTGTGCTATATTTTTAGAGTGTAAAAACAACTTTTAACCTGAGAGAAAAGAGCATTCTTTTTTTTCTGGAGACAATAATTTTAATCTAGAAAAGACATTATTTTTAAAGAGTTGCAGTGCTTTGACTTGGTGCAGCCAAATTAGTGAAAACTTTAAAAAAAAATAAAAAGATGTGGTGGACACTGCTTGTCTGTTGCAGTGTAAGGATGTGGTTCCAGCATCATTTTAAGCTGTTCCAAGTTTTTGTTGCTGTGGTCTTGCATAAACATTCCTGTTCTTTCTCTTGCCATGGCTACTAGCATTCATCTGGTTTGTGGTTTATTAATTGAAAATAGATCTATAGAAGATAAATTTTGTAAAAGAAAGTTTCACTGGACATTTTAGTGCACGTTAATGTGCTTCACTGCTGTCCCTTTCTGCGTTGTGCTGGCAGTGATGCTCCTGCAGAAACTTGAGTCCGTTGGAGCGAAACCCTGAAGAGCCTAGTTCCCAATCTGATGCCCTGAGAAGTCTCCCAAGTGCTTTTGTCAGCAGGGAGGAGTGTGCAGCAGGGGACTGAAGGAGGGTGGGATTTCCCATTTCAGAGGCAGCAAGCTGTGAGGGTGGTTTGGCCACATCACCACTCCACCACACCCGAAACAAGGTCCTGATTTCCTGTCCTCTTCCAGCTGCTGCTGTGCTGGCTCAGGCGTTCGCTGCTCTCAGTGTCTTGGTTCCAGGCCTTCATATCTGACAGCTAATGACGTGATTGTGCCTTAATGGGTGTCAGCCAAAGCTTAGCATCAGCTGAGCCAGTAATGCATCACTGTTGCTGAAATGAGAAGGCCCTGCTTCCCTTTTTTCTCTTCTCCTGCCTGTGTGATGCATCCCCTGCCCTCTGGCAACTTTCACTTGTACAGCCAATCTGTGAGCCTCTTCACAGTTTTAGATGATGAAAGAAACCTTGCTGGCAATAGGGTAACAGGTGGTTTTCTGCTGCTGTTGTGACTTACATTTGGGGAAGAGATGAGCAACAGCAGCTCGTGGCTGGATCACAGGGAGGGAGGTCCTGTGTCGAGCTTTTAGTTTGGCTCAAGCAACTTTGTGAAACCATACCTCAAGCTTATGTTCCTCAGTTTAGTGGATGACTGAAATGAGCTAAAGAACTGATGTGCCAGCTCCTCAGCAGGTCAGGCAGGGTGGCAAGGACCAGCAATGGGGGCTGGGTTTGGAGAACAGGAGCCCAGTGCACATCTCCACTCAGGGTGGGGAAATGCTGGTTGAGGAATGCTACGGAAATTTCATTAGCGAAATGATCATCACACAATTTGATTAGAAAGGACTATGCACCACCTGTTACTTCTTCACTTAAGAGACTAATAAGCAGAGCTTTGGGATAAAGGCTATTGGGCAATATGATTTTTCATATTGCTGTTCTTTTTCAGAAATCATTATGAATTATTCTATCTGAGACAGTTTTGATCATGAAATGCACTTCTTATTTTAATCCTGAGTTTAAATCATTTTTTTCAATTAAACTGAAAATTCAGGTTGGACTGCTTAAAGAAAGGTAGACTATAATTGTAAACTTTGGAGTAACTAGCTTTTAAACAGAATTTTAGTCAACTTCAATAGATATGCTCTACATACATGGAACAAATAGTGATGAGGGCACAGAACTGGGAGATAGCAGGCGAGCTTGTGAATTCCTGTAGGCTCAGAAGGAACATGAAATGAAATGTTTGTAGACCAAGGAGTTACTAATCTATGTAGCAAGATCAGAGAGGTCCTGTGCAAATAACACTTCTCAGCAGGGTAGAAAATGGTTTTCAGTCCTGATATCAGTTAATGAACAGAGTCTTCTCTGTTTGTAATGTTAATTTATTGAGGTTCAATGTCCTCTTTTAACAAAATTGGTTTGGAGAAAAGGAGACGGGAAGGCATTTCTAGCTCAGTCCTATGGGACACTACCAATGTGCCTTAGTGTGGAAGGAGTGTGTTGCCTTGTGAGCATCTGTGCTTGTTTAATGCTTGCTTGGCCTGTTGTGGGTGTCTGTTAAGATGCTTCTTATTGGTATCTGTTGTTAAGTCTCATCTTTTCTATATATATATACACACACATATATATATGTGTGTATATTCAAGAAAAATATCAAATAATACTATCAACCACTTACCAAAACCAGTTTTTAACAACAAAGATGCATTATTTGTGTGCAAATAAAAATGGAACTATTTTTATTTATTAGTATGCAGAACAATTTATATTCATACCTCAGTAACACTTCTTTGAAAAGTATCATCATAGAAATGTAATTAATGTGGCTTCAGTTCTATATATCTGCTCATCATTCTGTGATTTTCTTCCTTATCACATTACCTGATTCAAATTCCTCCAGTGGAAAGTCTGTGTTTTAAAAGTAAAATTTACTTAAAACTTTAGAATTTGGGAAAAAAAATCCATACAATTCAAAGGAGGCTGAAAGCAGTTCAAGAAGTGCAGTAGTTGCAGAAGAATGTGCAGAACAAACTCCTTGTAAGCTTGTTGATTGTATGCTTACTGGCATAATGTTATCATTTGTCAGTCACATCTGAGCTTGAACTTAAAAGCCTGTTAAATGATGGAACTATTTTTTTTTTCTGTTGAGCATTTTGGGTGTGTAACATCAGGTTGAATTGCTTAGGTAGCATAATACTGATATTATTTCAAATCAGAAGTTTATAATAAACATATGACTTTGTCATCCTATGCATTATTTTTATTTGGTCTTCATTTTTTTTAATGCAGGTTTGTTGTTGAAGGGCATATTCCATATCTGAATGTTTTTCAGCATTTTCCAGAGAAGATGAAGTTGTGTGGACTTGATCTTAAGATCTTTTGTGTAGAGGTAATTTTTTTCTTAAAGGAAAAGTTAAAAAATCCCCCAACCAAAACCTAGTTATTTAGTGGTGTTTTAAATATTTTGGTCACTGTACTAATAAATTGATTAAATCTATGGTTATGTAATGGGGTTCATGTTTCACAGCATTGGAGCCTGGCAGAAACTAGTCCACTCTGTGACTTGGAGTGCTTTAATCTTTAACCAGTCTTACTAAACTGATTACCTAAGTTAGAATGAAATCAGTAAGTACTTGTGGAGAAAAGGGTGTTCAGAACTGCTCTCAGAACACTCAGAAACAAGATTTAGCTTCAAGTCTAAGGGCAGTATATTATCCCTTCTGGTGGTTATTTGAAATATCTTTTGAATTTGTTAGTAATTCCATATTCTTTTAATAAAATATGGTTTAGATGCTATCTCTTGTTCTGTTCCTTGCTGTAGTGATTGAAATATATCAAACTTAAAATCTATATAAGGGGATACAGCTCTTCTAGGAACAGAATAATAATGGGCAGTCTTGAGTGAAATTTAAATTTTCCTTATTTAAGATTCTTATGTATTGTGGTAACAATTGCCCAGTGACATTTCTGTTCCAGATAAAAATTTATTATGGATTTTTGAAGTGTGCAAATAAAATTTTAGCTCTTAAGAGCAGAAAGCAGCAATTCTGCCAAGCCCTCACTGATGATGTTGCAAGTAACATTACCATTCTCCAATATGTAGCTTATATTCACAGGTCATGAGTTGTTCAGAAGTTGTGCCTTCGGAAGTTTTAGCATTTATATTTTTTTTGGTTTTATATTGCTGCTTTCCTGTCTGGATAAATGAGAATTATGACCTCAACTTCTGAAAATCAGGAGATAAATTTATTATAAAACCTCTTGATTTCTTTGTCTTAGATATTTCCCTAACAGAAAAGATGTTAGGTTGAAATATGAGTATAAACTTGGTTTTAAGTCTTTGTTCTTCTTTGCCTCCATCTTCTGGATGAGTTTTTGTTTTATGAATTGGAATTGTAAAGCTTGTACCATACCTCAAACTGGGAGAACTGGTTTATAGAGAGGACATGACAGTTTCCTTTGGAGGATCCTACTGTTTCCTTTTGGGATAGGGCTGCTCCCTTTACTTCCAAAGTAGATATGCACACTAAGTAATTTCTTAACTGTGTTTTCACTGAGATATATAGGTACAGTTCTGTAAGCTTACTGTACCATTTGTTTTCCAGCCACTCCAGTATTATTGTGGCTTCCTCTTTTTAGAAACGTCTGCTCCTTACTCTACCTTCAATGTTATTTTAGTAAGGCATCTTCAGTTTTATTTAGTTTTCATGATCTTTTTACTACATCATGAGGCTGGATGGCAAAATATGCAAAATCCTTACTAGCTCTTTCCTACATCTCATGTTTCTTGCTGCAGCACTGAGATTATCAATGTCTTGCTGTGTCTAATTTTGGCATCTTAGTTTTGAGAAATTCGAGAGATGAGGTTACTGTCCTGGAGCAGGAAATGAGATTATATAATACTCCATTCTGAAAATGTAGCTTGCATTCTTTTTTGCTTTGTGTTCTGTATAGAATATTTTGTAGACAATTGCATTAAAAAAACTTTTATGATATTATGGCTGTTATAACCTGATGTGTAAGTTGCTCTAATGCCATTACTTGTTGTGCTTCAAGTCTGGTGAATATAAGCTGAAAACATGTTCCAAAATATTGATAACTGACAGGACTATTCCATATGTCTCCTTTTTTTATTTTGAACAGATTTTTAGTGCATTTAGTTGTCCTGTGCAGCTCAAATTTGAATCAAGAAGTAATTATGTTACAGTAACTTGAAGGATTTGAAATCTTACTAAATATCACTTTACCAGTTAAGTGCAGATGAAGCCTAACTTGATGAGTCTCATCTTGTATATAAGTATTCTCAATGGCTTAAAGACTTTTTTTAGTAACAATTTCCCACATACCCAAAATATACTGAATTTGTGCAAGGTTGAAGTTGTTACAGGTGTTAGAAAAGTAAATGCAATGTTACTACCAGATGAGTCATGTCTACTTTCTGTGTAGTGGCATGTATATGTTTACATGCACAAAGGATTTTTTATGACTTGTCATTTAGTAATGGTTTTCCATATGCAGGGAATGGGACTAGTTTCAGGCTTCCCAGCTGTGATAAATTTCTGTGCTGTGTAATTTAGGAATGGAGTCTGTATCACTGATAATTTTTCCCTGTGCTGGATACTGTTTAGCAATTAGAGTTGATTGCAGTATCTGCCATACAAGGAGAGGCTGAGAGAGCTGAAGGTTTTTTCAGTGAGAAAGGAGGGCTTGGAGGGATTTCAGTAACCTGTATAAATGTCAGGGAGGAGTGAGGATGGCGTTGGGCTTTCTTCTTGGTGGTGTGCAGTGGAAGGACAGGAGACAACTGAAACACAGGGCACAAACTGAAAAAAAACAAAACTTCCATTTAAATATAGAACTTTTTCACTGTATAACAGTGACTGAGTGCTTGAATAGGCAACCCTGGACCACTGTGGAGTCCCTATCTTCAGAGGTACACAAAACCTGATGGGACACAGTCCTGAGCAGCTTGCTGTAGTTGATCCTGCTTCAGCAGAGGTGTTGGACTCTATGTATAATCTCCAGAGGTCCCTTCCAGNCTTTTACTTAATTAGTCATCTTATTTATCCCTTCCTTTATTAAATCGTGTGTATATTAGAAATGATCCCTTGGAAAATAGGTTATACCTAAATATACAATGAANGTATGCCTTGTATTCTGTTTCACATTTTCAGCATAGGTGGCAGATAGGCCATTGTATTTTGGTAGTGGAACAGCTAACAAGAAGGGCATAATTCTTTGTTCTGCTGAGACTGAACTTTATTTAAAATACCTGCCAGAAAGGTATGGTTGTATCTGAACATTTCTGTCCAGAGGTCTGGGAGCTCTGGGCATGACTGTCTCATAAATAAAGAGAAAAGGAGCTTCCAGCTCTCTGTATCATCTTTAACCATTATGTGTAACTGTTAGACAGGTGTAAGGGCCTAGGGCCTAGCTGAAGATAACTACCACTCAGAAGTGTTTTATGAAGGATAAAAGTGCTTTATAGAAGATCTTTAAGAAAAATGAGTTGTTTATCTTCCATATGTATTTATCTTTCCGTTGCTCCATGTCAGTTT
>VZTT01061149.1:11510-37522 GCA_013400855.1 Buphagus erythrorhynchus
ATAATATGATCCTCTCAGCAAAATTTTTCTAAAAATAAGAAAATTAAGGAAAAAAGGTCCTCATCAAAGTGTTCATTGATGTGGCAAAACCAGGTTTTTTTTTAAATAAATAAAACTAGCAATTCAGTGGAGGATTATTTATTATCTCTATTATTCACACTCCCATTGGTGCTATCACCAAGTGCACATACAGGTGAAATAATAAATAATAAATAGCTATAATAAAAATAAATAAAATAAAAAATATTATATTATAATAAATAACAATATATAAAAGGAAATGGATCAACAGTTGATAGAGTTTTCGGTCATGTTTCAATGTAGAAAATGCACAGACTTCTGCTTCACCAGTTATAATGCCACAAGGCTGTAATTAATATATACCAATTCTATATCTGCAACAACTAAGGCAGAAAAATGTATTTAACTCATACAAAATCTGGACAGAGTGTATTCATTCTTATCAGTATTTAATTAAAGATAAATCAGATCATTAAAACAACTGGCAGCCCATTCTATCCTGGCATTGTTCTGTTTCTTTTTAAATATTTGAAAGGCAACATACTCCTTCTTTAGAAATAAAAGCCAAACTCTAATTTCTTAGCTGCCTTGACATGGTGATGACAGCTCTATAAACTGGTGTAATTATAGAAAACTGAGTTCTGATGTTTGATTTTGAACATACCATTGCAAAGAAATATTATGGAACAATTTTTGAAAGCTCACTTGCTGTGGCTGGGAGGGATGTGTTTACCATGCTGCTGCCCCACAAGCCACCAAAGATCAATCCCAAGGATGTTCCTGGGGCTGTCATTGAGAGGGGCTGTCCAGCCCCTCTTGCTGCAGGAGCTTTTGGGCTGCACACACAGAGGTGCCATTGCAGTGGGAACCCTCCTGGCCAGGCTGGGGTTGCAGCCCATGCAGTCTGTGGCTGCCAGCAAACAGGTGGGAGCTGCCACACATGGGACTGGCTGGAGAAATGATGCTCAGTCTGGGCACAGAACACCCTCTGATGCATCCCAGCAAACACAGACAAGTGCATAATGAGAGCTGTTGTTCAGTTTGGGCAAAGCCTGTTTTGATCAAAATGAAAATCATATGAATAATTTACTACTCTAGAGATATATAAAATGGTAGCCTTTTTTTCCCGTAGTGTTTAAGAAAATCTAATTTCTTTTAACACAAGAAATCAGGGAGTTAATTAAACCCATCCTTCACTCCACAGTGAAAGTTAAAACAGACACTAATGTTAAATAAATGTACTGAGAATTGCCAGACTTTGATTTTGGACAGTATTCCTCTTGTAATTAAATTATGTCCTAACATAATCAGGTTACTTTTTGCCTCTTATTGAGATTTAAGGGACATCAAACACCCCTTCAGTAACAGGGTTGCAGTGCTGGATCCATTCACCCACTGAATTAGTTAAAATTGTGTTTGGGCTGACACTGATGGGGTGCTTCAGCTTCCTCCTCCTCCTCTGCATGTTGAGAGCACTGCCAGGGCAGTTCCAGCACTGCCTGCACCTCTTCTGAGGTCAGTGGTATTTCTGGGGACTGGCTTTAGAGGCTGGAGAAAGTCAGTACCACATGAATCTCCTTCAGAAGCATCTTCTGCAGAGTAAGTGCACAGCATGCAGCGTTGAGGATGTGGAGGAGAGTCATTACAGTGCCAAAATATTACAGACTGCCCTGCTAAGTGGATGTGAAAGAACCCTGCCAGGAGATTTAAATCTTCAGAGATTGCCCTAAAATGAACTTGAGAGAGCACTTTCTGCAGTAATTTAATACTAACAGGATTTATACATTTATTTTTAAAAATCCTTCTGCATGAAGAAATCCCCAGTGCCTTTGTGACTGCATATCAAGAAACCATCCTCCAGCTCCCAGCTCTCAGCCTCACTGCTGAGAAAGGAGTTTTGCAGGAATCCAGAGTCAATAATCCCAGCACAAAGTGAGGTTGTTTGCTATTTTTTCTGTAGGAACAATGGGAGAGAAAGAGGAAGAATTTGAGGAGAAAAGGAATACAGAAAAGCAACAATAGGTGCTATTTAAAGCAGAATTCAAAGTAATAAATAACACAAACACTAATCTGAATACCTATGTGGTGGAGGTAAATATGTTTGTAGGAATACAGAAAGTGGAATATGCCATCATACATAATAGCATATTAAAAGCATAAATGCTTTTTCCTCATGTGTTAAAAATAGTGAATATAAGTACAGTCTC
Source organism: Buphagus erythrorhynchus (assembly GCA_013400855.1). Taxonomy (NCBI): domain Eukaryota; kingdom Metazoa; phylum Chordata; class Aves; order Passeriformes; family Sturnidae; genus Buphagus; species Buphagus erythrorhynchus. The sequence goes on from VZTT01061149.1 coordinate 13,739, forward strand.
TTCATGGCAAGAGGAAATGTATATCCTCAGCACTTCTGACAATCCAACAGACATACAGATTCCTGAACCAGCAGAGATCTTTCCCATTATGCTTTTCCACTCCATCTGCCCTTCATTCCCCCACCCATGGATGAGTGTTGAGCTAGAGTATGGTGCAGAAAATCACCCAAACTTCGCCCTAGAAGAGACCAGGCTTTCTGAACAGCCTGTCCTTTGTCCCTATTGCCATTACTGCCAGCTCCTGCATTGTTAGCACAGTTTGCAAAAGGAGGGTGGGGGCCCTGCAGGGGCCATACCCACCACAGCCATTTTATAGAAATCCTAAAGGTGCTGTCAGAGCATCCCTCAAGCCCTATAACTGCACTCCTACAGAATATAATGTCTTGTAAATTATTCAGTGGCTGCCAGGGTAAATTCCTCCACCCAGGGTTGCAGGAGCACTGCCACACACCATGCTCACTTTACAGCAGCACTGGGCTGAGAGACAAAGTTCCTCATTGACAGTGCCTTGGCACACACAGCTCCTCCCAAACACCACTGATCAAGCAAGGATGTTCTCATTTTTTTAGCTAAAAGATATATGCAATCCTTGTTCCACTGATTATGACAATTCCTATTTCTCAGCTAGCCTTCATGTCTTCACCATGAGCTTGACCCCATCCAATTTCCTTGTGTCAGCCGCTGCTGAGGTTGTCCTCGTGTCATGGCCAGTCCAGGCTTGGGGCCAAGTGTACACACACTTCTCTACAGACCCAGTCCACATGAATTCTATTTTTAAAATCATCGGGGATTCCCAAGAAACCAGCAATCTCTGCTTAAACACGGATTTCTTGTTTTAATAGAGATTGAACTTTTTTCTCTCAGAGACCAGTGGCTGACACAAGTTAAAATGCATACCTTTGTCACGGAGAGACAGGTCAGCAGCCCAGACCTCCACCCCTGAAAGTGGTGCCAGGCACAAAGACCAACAGCCATACAATTGGGAAAACCACTGTGTCTCCTTCAAAGTGTGTTTTACATGGACAGGTAAAAGAAATGCAATATACTTAGGGAGGAAGGGATAGGGCACAGAAAAAGCAACTGGTTAAAAAGTGTTTTAAAGCAGAGAAGAAGGTGGAGGCTTCTTATGTAAAAGACATCTGTAAGGAGTTCAAAAGTTTCCACAAAGATCCCTACAAATCTAATTCTTGCCTAGATGAAGAAGCAGTTTAAAGCTTCTTTCAGTCTATTCATTTTCTTGAAGTAGATCCAGATTAAAAACAATCCCTCCAAAGAAAAAAGAAAATCCAAACACCTATTAAATCTATTCCCTCCAATAAATCTCTGTATCTGTATCAGGTGTCCTTGGTTCCCATAATCCCCATACTTCAGCCTGCCATTCAATAATTTTATTAAATGGTAACTTCTTAAGAGATTAAATGAAGATTTATTCTTTTACCTATATTCCTTTTAGCAGAAATGATAAGTTTCTGACGTTTTATTGTTCCATAATGAAGGTCAAAGCAATTGTAACCAATCCTGTACACATTTAACTCATACTAAAACTCTTCTCTAATATTTGCTGACTGTATGCACTGACACCCTGTGTGAGCCACCTGAAGGAAAGCTACCCAAGGCTTTAAATCTTTTGAGCAGTGCAGCCTTGTCCCCCTGCACAAGACAGGACAAGTTTCCAGGGATGTTCTGTGCCATAGTTGCAGGTAGCCCAGCAGCATCCCCTGCCTGGGGGCCACCCAGGCACAGCTGCTGCTTCTGCTGCACTTGCTTAGCAGCTAGCACTAATCTATCTTGCTATAAAACTCCCTCAGCTCATTCTGCAGAGGCCCTTTTACCTAGTCTGCTGGCTAATATTCAAAAAATATGGCCATTGTGGAGCTGGTAATAACTTGAAAGAGCTTTTTAGTGGCAAATGGCACTGCAGAAATTAAATAACTTACATCCCTTTAAAAAATTTTATTGTTCCATGCTAAACATTCTTATACTCATTATTCTAATATTTGAATGTGATAGCGCATTTTTTTGAAATTACTTGTACAATGCTAATGTCAAAATAGTTCAGGTCAATACTCTTTACTCCCAAATAAATATTTAGATATTTGCGATTTCATTCCCCCTGAGAATTCAAGGGACTGTAAACAGCAAATTATTTTATAACAAACACACTTATTATTATTTTGCCTCATCAGTCTTCGTACCAATTAAACTGACCATATCCTGAGCAGCAAGCTCTGAAAACTTGGGCTGCTATATACTCAGAAATACAGAGAATTTTAATTAGCCATGACATACCCAGCAGTATCTGTCTGCTGGCATGGAGGAAGCTGCCTAGCAACAATGCAAAGAAATCCTCCAATAACCCCAGTGGATCACAAAGAGTCTGTTAAAAATGGTAATCTCTCTCATAGACAAGCAGAAATGGTTTCCATTAAGGACAGCAATTCTCAACTTGTTATTTATATGCAGTGAACTAAAATAACATTCATACAATATAAATACAATATGAAAGGCCATGCAAAATTACTTAGAGATTTAATTTGCAGTATTTAATTTGATATTCACATCTGTAAGTCTTTTGTTTTGCTTAACAGCCAAAACATTCCAGCTAGGTCAGACCTACACTGAAGCTTATTCAAGACAGAAATCTCAGCAAATAGAGCTGGAATGGGCTCAAGGAGTTGTTTAGTCCATCCACAAGCACCAGGTCAGGATAAATTATATATAAACTGTTCCTATCAATAACACTTTACTTGTTTCCCAAAACCTGCAAACCTAAGCAGTAGAAAACTTCCCTTGGCACTCTGCTCAGTTGTCTGACTCTCCCAAAAATTAGAAAATGTTTGGAAATCTCTAACATGGATAGAATAGAATAGAATAGAATAGAATAGAATAGAACAGAATACGTTGGAAAGGACCTTAAAGATCATCTAGTTTCAACTTCCCCTGGCCAAGGGAAGGGACACCTTCCACTGGACCAGGCTGCTCAAAGCCCCATCCAGCCTGACCTTGAACACTTCCACAAATGGGGTGTCCACAACTTCTCTGGGCAATTTGTTCAGTGCCTCACCATCCTCACAATAAAAATTTCTTCTCACAGGAAACCTCCCTTACTCCAATCCTGCTGGCTGTAGTGGAGCAGAAATAAAGAACAATACACATTCTTTTAGGAATTTCTGATGTACTTGGAAATGGCTATCATATATTAATCTTCTATCAGATAAACAACTCCAGCATTGCTCAGGCTTTCCTTGTATAGCTCAACCTTAATTGCTGGCCTGCTTCCTATTTCTTTTGGATTCTTTCTCCAACTCTTTATACTCCTTCTTGCTTTGCATGTTGAGTAAAAGCACCCTCCCAATCCAAGCTGGCAGAGATAGCTCTAGGTCTGTGGCCATCGATTCACCAAGCATTGCAGGACACAGAGGACCTTTCTCTCTTTCTCTGTTGGATCCCAGAAACCTGGGGTTTTTGAGCTTTCTGTGTTTTCTGGCATTGACCCCCTGGAGAGCACTGCTTTTGACCTGAGGCCTTGAGTGATGAAGTTAAAATCACAGGTGTGCAGTTAAATAGAAGTTTGTGCTTTCACATGGTGAAGGGTTTTAAATTTGAGGTTTTTATAATACAGTAATAGGTATGGGACAAGATTGAGGATTTTGGGTAGTGTCTCAGTGTTCATCTTCCTTCTTCTTCCTTCTTCATGGGTTTCAGGTAGTAGTTTCTGGTTGGACTGTCAATGTCACACTGAGGGTCATGGTAATTTAGTCATTGCGTTAAAAGTATAAATAATATAGGTGTTAATTCTCTATTGGACTGATTAGCATTAAAAGACCTTGTAGCAGCTGGATCTGGTTCCATTTTCTTGCTTCTAGCAGGTGGCTAGAAGTGTTCATGAACGTTCTGTACTTTCTCATAAGATTTAATAAACAACCAAGCCCAAACACAAAAAAACCTGTTTCCATCATGTATTTCTTAATCCTGGCTCTGAGTAAACGCAGAAGAGACAGAGACAAACCACTAATTAAGTGGTGCAAAACACACACCACTGTTACATTTCTCTCTTTCTCTTTCTCTTTCTCTTTCTCTTTCTCTTTCTCTTTCTCTTTCTCTTTCTCTTTCTCTTTCTCTTTCTCTTTCTTTTTCTCTCTTTCTCATTTTCCCTTTCCCTCTCTCTCTCTCTCTCTCTCTCTCTCTCTCTCTCTCTCTCTCTCTCTCTCTCTCTCTCTCTCTCTCTCTCTCTCTCTCTCTCTCTCCCCCCCTCTCTCTCCTCTCTCCTCTCTCTCTCTCTCTTCTATGGGCTCACGTCCCTTTTGTTGCTGATGCTGTTCTTGTCACTGATCATTCCTCACCTCTGGCCTTTCTACAGAAAACTGCACCAGCAGAAAAACAGGAGCTAGCAAAGGCTGGAGTTGGTCACCCAGGGTGGACCCTCCCCTTGTGTGATCCCATTTCTCCCCAGTAAAGGACAAATGTGGGGCTGGAAGCACCAAGACCCTGCATGGGCTTTTGTCTCCAGCCCTGCAGTCCTGCCTGGTCAGGCAATAGAATGTGCTCAGACCAGCAGGACCGTGGCCAGATCCGTATCCATTCCAGCCAGTTCATCCTCTGGATAACAGGCACTGCTCCTTTGCAGATGGAGCCCTGGGGTCCCAATGGCCTCAGCCCAACAGAGCCCCAGGACACCACAGCAGCCCTCGGCTGCCCTGGGCAGTGATGGCTGCAGGCAGCAGCACCCAAACACAGATTTTGGTTTCCCCAAAAGACTAACTCATTAACAAAGTAAAATTGAATGCCTTTAGAGACTGCATCCTGACAAAACAAAGTCCCTAGTCTGTCCTCAGTAACAATCACTTTTTTCTTGATGAAATAAAAGAACACAGAGCCTTCCAGTGGATTAGCATGAACCTTTATCCTAACTTGGCAGAGCTGGAATTAACAAAGAGTCCAAGAAAGGAATAAATAATAGAGAACCTCAGTACCTGGGGTTAAAACACTGGGAAAAAGGTTTGCTGCTCAACATAAGCTGTCAACCCCAGTCTTTAGAAACATACATTTTTGAATTCAGAACAAAATGCCAAAGAAGCCACTTTAATGTTGTTGACCAGATGTTTACATTTTGTTGATATTTTTAACAGTCACCTGACAACAATTAATTCAGTGCTTTGAAGAGGGGTGTCACTATCTAAAGTCCTGCTTTGGGGTAATCATGAATGGACTTCACTGTTGAGTTTGGTAAATCAGGACTCTTCCAGATCCTACACAGGATGTGCATACTTACTGAGCAGCTGCAAAGTCTGCAATAGCATGAAAAATTAACTTTCAAATATATAGATGTATATATATATATATATGTTAGAAGTTCTTCCTAAACATACCAAATACGTGAATATATACATATATAAATGTATTTATATATTTTGGCCACATTAGATAGTCAATTTTCACCAAAACAAAAGTCTGTTTTCCTTTTTACTTATTAATGTGCCTGATTTCTTAGCTCATTAGTTTTTATTCCTTTGTTCTTGGTGGGAGTGGACTTTTGATTGTGTCACACTCTAGAAGCAATGAGAAAATGTGATCATTCTCAAAGGTCTCAGTCAAATGTGTATCTCTCTGTATCTCACACTTATCAATCAAGTCCAAACCTTCAAATTTGACTACAAAAGGTAAAACTTTCCTACCTGTCGCTCTCATTTCTCCCCTTCAGGAACCTATGCCTTGGTGTGCAAACTCTCAGCCTTTGTACTAACCAAGGTGGGATTTCTGGGTTTTAATACAGCTTAAGCAATGGGTTACAGACCCATTTCTTGTATCTGTGTATTTATTCCAGCAAGGGGAAGCTTTATACTCAGGGGCATTCCTTTTGTTGCTGGCAACATAATAACATTTGCTTAATTGTGTTTTATTAATGTTAATATACCCACAGGCTCAGACTCTGCCTGCACATTTTTGTAAATTGAATTAAAGGAAAAATGAATCAGAGTTAAAAGACAGCTGATTAATTTTATTCACTTGCTTAAGGGGGTTTAAGCCAAATGGTCTGCACATCTATTTTTCTTTAGAGAACAGACTTTATAGCCACAGGGCTAAGAGAAACATGTCAGTAAGCCATTTTCATTGCCATGTGTCAAGGAGAGCTATTTAAAGCATTAAAAGGAGGGGACATTAGGGAGAGGTTCTCACCCCCTGCTCTGTACAAATGGCAAGGTTATACAGCCATGGTCTCTCCTGCCTGCTGCTGAGATCAGAGGGATTTCATAAAGCATTTTTTAATGAAGCTCTCAGAACAGCCCCCAGAGCCTGCTGCTTGAGACAGGTGAGGACACAGGCAGAGCACAAGCCCACTAAAAAGGGATGTTTTAATCCACACAAAATCCAACTTATTGGCAGGCCTGCCTCAATACATAGTGTAACTTAAAGACCATTACTGCACTGTTTAATAGGCTTTCAGCTAGTTGCAGTAGAAATCAGTTCTTGAGACAGATTTCTCATTTGGAAAAAAATATAATTCATTAGAGACACCTCCACTGGATGTATATTTATACAAAGCCTGGGCTGACATATCAGCATGGATGTGGGGCTGTTCAGTAGGAACCCTACTGAATTTTCCAGCTATTCAGAAGGGTCTGGCCTGGAGACCCTGTACAAAAAATATGTTGGGAATTTCTGGTAACCCTCCTATTAATGATTCCTTCACAACTTCCTATTCAAAAGTGATGTCAGAAAAGAAAGCAAGGTAAAAATCTCAAAGGAAAAAGGATAGTTGAAATATATGCAAAAGTGAATGGTTTGAGCCCCTCTGTGTCCAGAGAAGCTACAGCAGATGTCCCTTATCATGACTGGGACATCATGTCAGGATCAGGATCTGAATATTTTTTCTATCTGTTTTGTCAGCAAGGGAGTTGGAAATGAAAAGCCCTAATCCCTATGGGAAGGATTTCATGGGATGGTGAGATGGGCTGGAGAAGGGTTCCAGGCAGCAATAAACCATCTTCACCACATGGCCATGGCCAACACTCTGTAGAAGTACTCAGGTCACCTCACACTTTCCCTCCTGGTTAATCCTGATGTCTCAAGTGGTTCCCACCTCCTCTTCCCACTGCTAATGACATATGAATAATGAAGATGACCCAGGAGGACAAAATGTAAAATTTCTAAGAATAGAGGAAGTTATTAACAACCAAACAACCTTTGAGGGGTTTTGCTCACCTGTTTGAGGTTTTTTTCACATTCTGTGCTCCAGATAAACAAGATACATATTCCAACAGGTCTTGCATGCTGCATGCACTTGGCAAATAGTGCATGGGCTACATCCCAGCCCATGAGGTACCTCCCTGTGCCACCAGGCATGATGGGCAAAGTGATCCAAGTCAACAGCCACGTTGAAATGTGGGAAATTTGTGGCACAGTTTTACGGCTAAGGGTGGCAAGTTCCTCCCTTTTGGTCTCTGTGCATGTGTCACCAGCACAATATCCTGGTGGAATTTTTCACACCACTTGGATAATCACAGTGTCTACCAAGCCCCCCAGATAAGGTCTCTGGCCACTAGCAGGACATGGGTGCTCACATCATCCTGGACACCCACACCATGCCATGGACACCTCACACATCCAGAAGAACTGGAGTTTAGCTGAGCTGCAGCCCTGAGCTCTTGATTTTGCACCCCCACTCCCACCCCCTGCGTTGCCCCTTTCCTTCCACTGTTGTATCTCTATTGCAAAGAAAATGTTCAACCTCGTGTTGGTGAATGAGAGGGATCCCCACCAGCCCAGGCAGGGCTCAGGGCTGTCTGACAGAGCTGTTCTGTTTGCAGGTAAATCAGGACTCTGATTTACAGACATAGGCCAGAGCTTTGCTTTCCCTTCATTGCTTTCCCTTCACTGAAGAAAACAAATTTTGCTTCTGTATACAGAGATTTTCTCTCAGACTTGTAGTATTTTGGCCTGGCCTCTTCTGCTCAAATAATTGTAGGACAGCTGAGGATCTGGAACTGCTTGCTCTTTGCCTTCAGAAATCAAAAAAAAAAAAAAATACAGATGCATGCACATGGCTTTGGTTTCTCTAACTTAGCATAGTGTCTATTTTAGTCTCTGAGTATCTATCTATCTGAGTATCTCTGAGTATCTATATCTATTTTCCCTATTTAAATAGGGAAAAGTAGACTTGGTTAAGGGTCAGTAACTTCAGAAGTGCACATTTTCTATTAAAATATCCAGATAGGCATTTTTAAAGAGTAAACAGGCCAGAAATAAGATTTTTATTCTTCAGCACAGAGCTGCATACTGTGGAGAAGGCTGAAAGCCATGAATTTGTATGTTGGGATTGGTGTTTGTGGTGGTGACTTTCAACTGTGTTGCAACACTTGAGTGCTTTACTGATTTGAATATTTCTGATAGCAATACTTGCACATCAGAGAAGTTTATTGAGGGTGAGGAAGCATGCAACTTGATGGCAAATTCAAAATAATGACCAGTGACAGATAATATATTCAAAACATTGTTAATATTTAAGCTTTCAAAATACTTCACAGTTAAGGAAACTTTTGGGGAGCTCTGATTCCTGATGAAAAGTATCAATAAATGGAGATTAAAAAACTAAACTAGTATGTTGTTCTCTAACTGTTAAATTTAGAGTAATTTTTGTGTAAAGGGAGTGAGATGTTTAGGATTCCTTGCCTCACTTTTTTTTCCCATTGAAAATATCTGAAGTGGTGTAAGATGTGAAATTAATATCCCATACTTCAGCATTTTATTTACTCACTAGGACGCACAATGGAACTCTGACACTCATAAAAATGATAGCATGAAATATTCCATGATTCCAAGAAATTAAAGTGTGGGACTGTCAGGCTCTGAAGAAAGAAAAATGCAGCTGTCAGCCACGTTCCTGTCCTGGCAGGATGGAAAACCTTTGGAGCCTGTCACAGCTGGATGGGGAGCTGACCTTGTCCTTCCTGCCATCCAGGCTGCTGCAGGCAGCAGCACAGAGACCTCCCAGGGCCAAGCAGGGCTCTCAACACCCACACAGCGAAATGTGTGGGACTGCAGGATGGCTGGTGCATCCCTGTGCTGCTCCCAGGAGACACAGATGCTTTTTAGCATTCTTCCATGCTTCAGGCTGGGGGAGGCAGGGGTGGAAGAGGAGAAATAGCACTCTGCAGAGGGCTCCTCCTTTTAGCCCTTCATGTCCTTTGGCACTAATGCAGTTGCTTTTTCTCCATAATATACAGTGCAGAATAAAGACTTATGATGACAAAAATCCTATTTTTAAAACTACAGCAGAAGCAGTCACTTCTGAGAGCTCTGGGCAAGCACAGCTGCTCTCTGGGGCTTCTGGCTGGTGGGCCAGGTGGAGCCAGGCTGTAAGCAGACACTGCTCCTTTGATCTCAGTGGGTGATGCTCTTCCTCCTACTCCTGCTGAGCTTGGCCTGGAGTGCCCAAAGCCCTGTAGGAGCCCATCAGCAGCCTGAGAACTTCCCAGGCCCTGCTGGAGACCCCTGAGCATGCATTCACAGGAGGAGCCTCACTTCTGAACTTGTCCTGTCAGGAGGAGAGGAATGGCTGTCATTTAAAAATAGAAATAAAGCTTCTACACATCCTAGGCACAAGACTCCCATTTGCTTGCTTGAAATTACTTCCAGCTGAAGAGGCAGTGCCCCCAACAGCTCCTGACTGGTAGGAACATCGTGCTGAAAAGGCCATGCAAGCTTTGATAGCATTCAGAAAGATGCTTTAAAACTAACACAGATTTGCTGTCTCATAGGAAGACCCCAAGGTGCTCCCTTTGCAAAGGGAAAAATGTGTCATGACAGGACTGCTGTGCCCACTTACAGTACAAATGCTTCTCAAAGAAAGCACATAGCATATGCATGTGTATGAGGAACCCAACCCATCTGCAAAGCACTGCCACACTCTCCACTGGATCTAACCAGTCATGGTCTTTGGAAGGGTCTGCTCCATGGAGGAGAGATGTTGCTTACAGCAACAGCTTTAAATGAAAGCAATCAGCAAAACAACTGAGTCCCTGAATTTACATTAACTGAGCTGCAATCTTGATGGGGAGTTATCTAGTCTCACAAGACCTGTTTGCTGTGGAATGCTGGGGAGCTCTGGTCCAGAGGTACCTTGATCCTCCTGTACCTTCAATGCACTGCATTGCACCATAGGAAGAACATGAGGAACAGAGCAAGACCCAGCTTTAGATACTCATATCTGCATAACACACTAGCAGTGTCTCTAATAAAATGTCAAGAACGGGTCTCTGAGTACCATAAGAATTACAAATGGAGTATAAGTTTCCTTCAGCTAATTTACCAAGGTCTATATATGATTTGGGAGATTATTTATACTGTAACCTTTGATGCCTTATGATTTAGCTTTTATGTTTTTCAGATCCTGTACTGCTTTAGTGTGTAACTCTAAACTCCATATAGAGTGTTTGCTACTGTCTTCACATTTTGGTCAGACAAAACAATTCTTCTTGGCCTGAAACTCCAGGAGACACTACTGCCTCAAGCCCTGAAAAGTATAAACAAAAGTGGGTTGGGGGAACAAACCGGGGGTATATGACTTCATAAAGTTATTAGTGATATATAAATGGACCAAACTTCATTGACTGAGAAACTCATGACCATCATCCATCTTGGGTGTAGCCCCCCCAGAGGCTTTTGACTGCCCAAGGTGTACCTATTGAAGGCCTTTAATAAATACCTGCTTTTATTCTCTTAGCCTTGTCTAACCTCTGTTCTTGGTAGCCACTGCAAGGCATCACCTTCGTCTGCACATCACATTATTAATACACTGTAACATATTGCCTGGAAAAAACTTTGGTCTACTCTGGAAAGCACCTCATCCGCTTTTAATATTGTAAAATATATTTCACACTGTTATTTTTAAGACTGAGTCTCAAAAATTAGATTTTACTTATATCAACAAACCCCAGGCTTTAGTAGCATATTATTAGGCTTACAAAGTAACTGTGTACATATTTTAACGGGTCAGTTATGCCAGTTACTTAAATGAAATATGACTGTAATTACTGAAAAAACACATTTAGATTTTCAATATACTGCAGGGTCAGGAGAACATCTTAATGTTGTTATGAATAATCTGTTGATTTTATTGACTACAGTATATTTTGTTGACTTTCAACCACAAACTTGTAAGAAGGAGTTTCAGAGGTCAGGAGCCGTTCTCACTGTTTTGCTAAATGTCAGAGAGAGTCTAGTTCATGCTTGTCACTAGAAAACATCTCTTCAGAAGTGATGATTAGCTTCCACAGTGATCTGTGCTGGTTGTTGGAGGAAAATCTCTCACTCTGAAATACCCTTGACCTTGTACAAGAATGGCAGGCAACAAGAAACTGGACTAGTTCTACCTATGCATACAAAATCCTAGGTTGCCACCTTCTTTGAAAATCCCTCTCAGCAGTAGACTAATGTTATGGGGAAATAAAGAATTAAATTACTACTTCAGTTTGAAGACTGACAAAATATTTTCTCAAAATGTATTCAGCTCCAGGATTTCCACCTTGTTTTCTTCAACCTTGCACAGGTTGAAGACAAGTCTTTAGACAAGACCTTCATCTTAGAGTGAGCATGGGTTTAGGACATACCCTCACATACCAGTTTTCTCCCTGGTTTTTGGCCAGGTACAAGTCTTTCCCACTCCCCTGAGAATTTCCTGTGATGCTACAACAACTCAATGCTCCATTATAATTACCTAGTTTGAATTCTTTCCAGTTTTATTGGCAGCTTCCATCTATCTTCAGGTGCTACACTCCCTTGGGCATGCCAAAATGGAGCCACTCTCTGGCCAGAAAATAAACATTTCAAATAATTGATCTGATCATTTTACACAGCTTGACCAACCATTGCAAGGAAACACTGTCTATCTTTTGTCACACACAGTCAGGCTCAGAATCATGTGCTGTTTTAGCCCTGCTACACTGCATCCAGCCATAAGCACTGTCAATCACAGTTCACACTAAAACATGCAGAAGAGTGATGCAAATGGTTTGTTACCTGCAATGGAGCAAGTCCAGGCTGCTGGCAAAAGAGCATGGAACAGGAGAGACAGCCCCTGCTCCTACTGCACAAATGAGCCTCATCATCTGCCCCTCATGTCAGCAGACTCAAAGAAAGGTTGTCACTGCAAATGGCACAGCCAAGGCAGGTACTGCTGGGAACAGAGGCTGAACCTCTCAGCAAAGCCTATTCTACACTGCCAACCTGCTCCACATCACAGATCAGCCAAGTGCTTGTTGCTTGCTGCACTTCTGGCTCACTGTAATCTTTGGCACTCAAAAAGAGAGCAGCAACCAGCAGTGTGAAGACAGAACTGCAGTATGTATCTGCCAGAGATGAAGCTCAGTCTTGTGAAATGTTGAGTATCTGTAATTTGTTCTATAGTCAGCTGGATTCATGGAAGTTCAGCATCTCCTTTTAGGAAGTAATAAACCACAAAATAAGTACTTAACTAGACAAACCCAATGTGTTAGCTGGTGTCCCAGCTGGTGATATCCCATTTACCTTAAATGATCTTCTGAATATATTGCCCTGTTTTAGCGTGGTAACATTAATCTGACGCAGACAACTCCATGTGAGAATTTTGGCCTTTAATCAAACTAGAGTACTTTTCCCAAACATTGTCTGAAAAAATGTGATTCCAAGTATAGGGACAGGAACCACAGGATGAAAGTATTTTTGTTAACAGCCTGTTTACACACAGGATTCTCTTCAAGTTGTACTCAGGTAAAAAATTCTGAGCTCCATGTAGTAATAACTGTGGAAAAGATATGGTTTCTTGAATGGATTCTTAAAGACAGGTGTAAAAGCCCAGAAGGAGCTACTGACTAACTAACTAACACCACAGCTCTGTGACATGGAACCATTCAGCCCAGCAGTGCTGCCAAGAGTCATTGTAATTAATTATTAACTATTATTTCATTAACAGCCAGTGGATGAAACACAAAGGGAGATAGGTATCAGTTTGATGACAAAACCAGATGATGTTTCAGAGAGAGAAGCACAGTGTGTTAGCAGATGATTGGAGCTGAAATTCCAGAAAGGATACACAGATGTGATTTCTGAATCAGTGAAGGGGTAATGTTTTCCACCACCTCCAGCTCTGTCCCATAGTAGCTGTCAGTAGAGACTTGGCCTGTCCCACCAGCAGGTAGTTACCCAAGAGAGGGTTCTCAGATATATTATATCAGAGAAAAACAAAATCCTACCCCATGAAGAGGCTCGAGGCCCATAAGAACAGCTTAAATCACCTCTGCATGGTACAGGTATGTAACCAAGTGCCACTTTAGACAGAGTAAAAGCCTGGCCTAGTAAAGAGAAAGACTTTATTTCTCACTACACACTAAATCTCTGTGTTTAAAATCTAATGAGACAATTTACAGGTGTTTGGCTCCAAAAAAGGTGCAGATTTGATATACACAAACTCTTCCTGTCTGGAGCACTCTGATTCCTATGAACTAATGCCTCTCATTAAGGAAGAAAAAGCCCCCAGACTACAGTTTTCACAATTCTTTGTTGATTTAATGAAGAAATAAATGGGTTTGGTAGGTGCTTTGGGAAGCAGAGCTGAATGATGGAGTGACACTTATGTGGGTTAACAAGAATGTCACCCAAAGGAGAAGTGCAATAAGCTGTGGAATACACTGCCATTCACTCCTTCCCATCATCTTTCATTCCTGATCCAGTGTCACACAGAAAGAGCATCCCTAATGTTCATAATCTAAACCTGATTGTTCAGGCCATGCATCAAATTGATTCTGCTGTACAGAAGAGACAGGGATGGCTGCCAGGCAGGCTTCCTGCTGGGATGTAAGGAGAGCTCATCTCCAGCCTGGTGTGTCTCGCTGTCACAGGGCAAGTGGAGAAGCAGCACATTGTCCCTCCATACTGAGACTCCTCCATCCCTGCCCTGAGAGACCTGGCAGAGGCTCTGCTCTTCCCAAAAACCCTCTTCATATTTCTTCCCAGCTGGACAACATGCCATATGAAGTGACCGTAGAGAATGAATCTGTAGAGGTTTCTGCTGCTTAAAAATAGTGCAGACTCAGGCAGATATGTTCTCTGCTGTTTGGCTTCCTGGCATGTAATTTTCTTTTGCTTGAACTGTGGATTCAGACAGATTTGGTCTGATCAGATTCTCAGTTTTGAGTAAGATATTCCTCAGTCTCCTCTAATTTATTTTGTTATGCTTAAGTGAGGAACTGTAATTTGAATTTTTCCCATGTTATGTCTATTAATAATATTTTCCTTTCAACCTCTCTGCCCCCTGATCATTCACATATGCTTTGCAAAAATCTGATAACATCTTTATTCTTTGCCATGGAAACATGCTACCAAACAGCAAAAGGAAGCTTTCCCTTGCATTTTCTCTTCCACACTAAAATCCTTCCAAAAAAAACCCAAACAAACAAACAAAAAAGAACAAAAAAACCCCAAACAAAAACAAAAACAAAAACAAACAAACAAACAAAACCAAAACAAACAAACAAACAAACAAACAAAAACCAACTCCAGAAATAGTAACTTTCCTTTTTTCTTTTGTGTTCAGTAGTGTCAAAACAAAAACTATGTACCTGTGGGATAGTGCAGCTCTGTGACAGAAAACAGGCAGGAAATTGTATTTGGGACCTTTTAAATTGAAATCCCCAATCCCCAACAGTACAGAAGGTTAAACTGCTTTGAGAGTCACTTGGCAGATACAGTAGCTTAAAATATTCTATATAGGAAGATGTTAATTAACTTTTCAAAAAAGATACTACCTTTCAGTCAGTGTTTTATCATTGCCAGCTAAGGACAGTTCCTTGCCTGGCTCTGGGGACCACAGGCAGGGAAAGAAGCTGCCTGTGAGCATCCAGGAGTGCCAGAGGGAAGGCAAGGAGCCAGGTGACTGCAGCTCCCCACAGCCAGAGCACACCTTACCTGTGGCTCCATGCTGCTCTGTGACTCTGGGAGGCACCAGGGCAGACACCAAACCAGTGGATGCTTCTCCATCCACTGGTCTTGTCATGGGGAAAAGCAGAGGGGAGTGGGAGGTCAGGAAAAGATAGGAAGGAGGAGGGAGAGGCACTGATGGCTTAATTCCTCTCTTCTCCAGATATGTTCTTTGCAAACAGGCATGGGGAAGCAGAAGTGTGATGGGAGCAAACATCTTAGAGACCTCAGTGCTGGGTGAAGTTGATTATCAAGAAATTGTTTATCAAGAAATAAGTCAGGGGGTCATCCATTTTTTAAGAAATATATCTCTCAGGCCCAGGGAAACTAAGAATTTGTCATAGCTCTGTGTCAGTAAGCAAGTAGCTGCCCTTTGCTGCTAGCTCTGCTTTTGCATTCCTACCCACAACTGTTAACACTACACTGCTTTTACATTATTCATACATTAACCGATGTGGAGGCTGAACATGGAAATGTAGAAGTTAGGAAACAAAAATTATTTTTTGAATTGGCTTAAAAAATTTTTATTTATCATTTTTGTACAGAACCTTCATCATTATATGAAAGAAAGAAAGAAAGAATTACACCTCAGAAAACAGTAAGTTACAGTTCAGAGACCCATACACAGAAACTTAGATAATATACAACATATATAATTTTAGAATCCAGCCAGTATCTACTCTAAGAAAAAACAGATGAAAACCAAACTCATATGTGACTGGATACAACCACTACCTTTAGGCAGCCACTGATATTTTTAGTAGTAACTAATGAAAGCCTACCCTTGATGCTATTGCACAGAACAGGCTTCCTACCTAGCCTCAGAGGCTCAAGGAGCAGAGCTGCCAGAGGCTGCCAAGGCAATTTGTTTGATGCAGAGTGAATGTTACACGCCTGCGTGCACCAGCACACACTCAGAGAGCTCGTCAGGCTCAGCTGCAAGCAGGAACAGGGGAAAACTTGCTCGAAATACATTTATTTTGATTAAAGGCTTTCATTTTGCAATACCCCCACTTCTCTTTTTATCATATCATCACACAGACCCTGCTACTCGTCCATTTATTCCAATAACCTTTCTCCTAAAGAAGGCAGCATCAGACATGGTCTCTCAGCTGGGCAAGCAGGGATACCCTGCTGAAGGGGCACTGCCAGTGCTGCAGCAGCTGGTGTGGGGACAAGACATGCCAGATCTCACAGGGAATTGCATGCACATGCATGCACACGTTTGTCAAAACAGGCAAACATAGTGCCTGCTATGATTTCATAGCAGCTATTCAATAAAAATTCAAAGCTTCATTTAGGAGGAAAACGAGAGCAAAGGGATGCACTGGGACTTTGCTCCTCCTTCCCACTTCCCTTCTGCTCTATTGCCCATACACTGTGAACACTGTCTCAAGCTATATAAACCAAGTACAGACACTTTTATCAACAACACAATGCTACAAGCACACAGTTAGATTGGGTTCTGTATTTCTTATCACTTTTTTTGGACATATAATGCCTTGTCATGTCCATTTCATGAAGGTTGGGTGTAGTTTGCCTCTCCTTGTGATCTGTTCTTCTATGCATCCTTACTAAGTCCTTCTTCGTGCAACTCACATTTGAAAAGTCCAATTTGGTTCCACAGGAATTTCTCCAGCCTTTTAAATAATTTTCACCACCTCCATTCAAAATGCCTGGAAGGGTTTGGCATGTTTTTTCTTGAGGACTACCAGAACTGAAACAAGAATTCTAGATGAAGGTGTCCCATGGATTTATGGGTTGGCATGATGATGTGGATATTTTTAAAAACTCTTTTGAATCTTGCTTACTTTTCTAATCTTTTTTTGTTCATGAAGAGCTAGATGCAATCCAGTCCTACTAGTGGTAATATTTATAAATTATATAATCCCTACTGATAGGCAGTCCTACATATTTTCATGCCCACCTCATAGTTAGTAACTTTTGGGAGAGTGGTATTTCCCCTATCCAAAGCCTTTTGGTGCATTCAAGCTGTCAGATTGTCCTTCCTCCCAGGAGGACACAAAACCAGTAAAATTTTAGGTAGGTTTTAGAACCTACCTATACTAAAAAAGGCTTTTGAGCAAAAGGGAGGATAAATGAAAAGTCCATCAAAACTCTGCTTTATAGAGATTAAAAGGATATTGCTTTCTTTTCTTCTCTTAAAATGTTACCAAAAATTTAAATCAAAATAACCTCCAAATGCTTTATGTTTCAGTTTGCCAGATTTTAGAATACAAAACATCACAATCACATGATGACCCTTGCAGATATGAGCAAGTTTACAGTAAAGCATCAAAATTAATAGATATTTCTCTTTAAGAACATTTTTGCAGAACTGGTATTTTGATAGGACTTGCAGACAATTCTTTGTGCTGTAAAATGTCCCCTAATTACTACGTGCCTAAGCCGGCTTCAGAATAATTGGTGAGATTCAGAGATCAGCAAGATGAAAACTTGGTGTCCATTTGCATATGTCCAAAGCTAATCTCATGTGTCTGGACATTTAGTAATGTGTGTTCTCTGCAACTGCATCTGTGAAGAGAGGAGGGCAACTAAGGTACAAGTTTTATAGAGACCCTGAAGTGCTTCACCTTTCTTGGGAGACTGTACTTGGAAGCTCCAAGCTGTCACAAAAAAATCTGAAACTCTTCCTACATTTAAATTGGGGCAGACAGTAGTTACAGCATCAGGAATATTGAAATGTTGGGATTTGAGCACAAATACATAAACTCTGGGGTGTTTTCATTAGGAAACCACTGGAAGGAATTGCTGCAGTTTTATGAAATTTTGGAATAAAACCATGAATGCTTCTTATGTTTATTTACATAATTTTGGTGAAGCGATGAATTCCTTGAAATCTTACTAAAATGATGGCAGTTTAGACTTCTTAGCATGACTCAGGATCATGTCATATTTTGGCCAGGAAACACAAAACATTTTTCATAAAAAACAGCTGGAGCAATCCCAAAGACAGTTTCTGTTGATAACAGAAAGAGTTCAGTCAAAGATTTAATAAAAAACAGTGAAAACAGGTAGAATCTCATATTCAAATCCACCATTTCTTTTTCAGAACAAACAGACCTACAACTTTGATATCAGGTAGCAGATAGCTATAGTCAGAAAAAATATCTGAAAACCACTTGCCTCTGCTAAAATGTTAAAAAAACAGATGCATACCTCAGTTTGGATCTGCCACACACTCTTCAGGACTGGGTTGAGATACTAATGATGGCAACATCTCCTGGTTTTGATTCAGGTGACTATTTCAAGTTTAATCCCATTCTATGCACAGGTTTTAATCAGAGTGGCTACTATACACTAAAATACCCACATTCCTGCCTTTACCATTACCAGTCACCTTCACTGTAGTGCAGAAACAAGAATCCCCATTTCAGGAACAGGCCACATTCATGTACAGGCTGAAATTTTCCAGTAGGTCCTGCTTCTAGAGTTGCCCCAAAGCCATTGAACACTTTCTATCCCCACCTCAATTCTATTGAAATTCCTGTCAAGGCTTTATGTCCACTCCATCTGAAACAGCAACCAGAAGGGAAAACACCACAAGGCACCTGCACAGGCTTATGTGAAACAGCATTTAATCTTTAGCAATCAGGATAAGGTGTGACCAAGAGCTGCAAAGGGTAGAGGTGAGGACAGGTAGGGAAAAATTCAAGAAAACCAGCAACAGAAGGGAAAAGCTGCTCTGCAAAGCAAGCATACCAGTTTGCAGGTCTGTTCCTTTGGGGAGCATGTCTCTTCCAGCAAGCTGCATGAGCTCCTAACCATGCTGCTTAATGTTTTTGCACACCTCCAACAGAAACATCTTACTACCAGACTTCCCACTCCAACATGTATCCAGCATGCCATCCAGTAAAACTCTGCCCTCCTGGGTTTCTCTGTAAATGTGATCAGAGTAACCCTTTTACTTTTCTGTTTGCCTGAAATAAGGCTCCAGAGCAAACTGGTCCTGCAGGCAGGACCCTCACAAGCTGTTCTCTACCATCCTTCCCCTGTATCCTCCATCCACCACCCACAGCCTCTTCTCTCCACTCAGTCTGTCTCTTGGCAATAAATCATTCACCATGTCAGCCTGTGAAACAGCTTTGCAAAGGTGAACAGAGCTAGCAGCACCATCACCTCCTGCAGACAGCAGGAATGATGCTGGAAGAGCTGGTGCTGCCATGCACTGGCAGGGCTCACTGGGCTCTCTATTCCCCTCATTTCTGGCTTTCTGATGTGGTTCCCTGAGCAGCCCCTGCAGGGGAGGGGTCGTGCCTGACCATCCACAGACTAGGACAGTTCACAGAGACAGCCAAAGTTTTGCTGTGTTGGAACAGAAGGTTTCTACAAAATCAGTGGTCAATGACAAGTTCTGTAAAAATCATCCAAGAAGATGCCCATGGGAACTGGTAGGTGAGCATGGCAGGGGCAGCCAGCAGCAGATCCCTCAATGTGTGAAAAGTAACAGCCAAAAAAAAAAGAAAAAAACCAGTAAGGAAAGGGGAGAACACCAAAAAATTATGTGCAATGAAAGACATCAAGGCAAACAAAACTAATGTTAATTTACTAGAGGAAAGCAAGAAGAAAAAGAGGAGAGAATACACACCTGGAAGAGGAGGTTAACAGCACAAATTGCCAGAGACACAGAAAAGAGTGGAAAGATACAGCACATAAAGACAAGGAGCAAGGAGGAAAGTAGGAGAAAGTAATGAAAGTGTGTTGTGGGCTGCAAAGAGAAAATATCTTGAACAAAGTAACCAAGGACCACAACAGTGTAGGAACTGTCACTCAAGCTGGGATAACCTCAGCTCTCCCAGAGACCAAATAAACTGTCATGTATGGTGGGGAGGGAGAGTGGGACAAAAAGTCGTGTAATAGGGACAAGTCAGCCTTACTCCAGCTTGTGGCATTGAAGCTTTGAGAATCATTTCCAAGAAAAATTGTGCAGAGTATAGGAGAGGAATATCTTACATTTATGAACTCACAACACGTGCTGCGAGCCAGGCAGTACAATAAGCAGCTTATCAGAGTAGACATCAGCCTGTTTAATATCTGCTCTTCTCTGGTACATCCCAGTGAGAGTGGGAACTTAATCCATACTGCATAGTGCAGTGGAAAACACCGACTTCATCAGCCACTGTTTTTTCTATTACCCAGAAGCACTGTGCCTCTAACAAATACAATTTTTTCCACAGAGGTGAAGTGCACCAACTGAACAGAAACTACAGCCTAGGTCCCCTAAATCTGGGGACTGATCCAGCAGTTAAATTGCAATGTTTGGCAGCTTCTCTAAATAGAGTTTAGTATCTCTTCCACAGTATGAAAATCTCTCATAGCAGCTTTCTGGGCACAAGGAAGCCTTGAAAAATATTGGCACCAAATATTAGACCAAGCACAACTGCACCACCAGATCCAGGAAGCCAACCAGGTGCTTGGCCTGTTTCAAGTGCTACATGTCATCAGTGGTCTTTGCATCACTCTCCACCTTGGTCTATATCCCACTGGTTCACAACACCAAACCTGTCTTCCATGCAGTGGCTAGGAGGGTCCAAAGCTGCATGACCAAGTGTTAGGCATGAAGCTGAGGCTCAGTGGCAAGAACAGGCAGCTGGGCATGGAGCAGCAAGGCCAAGCAGCAGGAAAGGATCTCTTGGATGTTAGGATGTAGGACAGGGGCAAGCATCTGGCCATGATGCTGTACCTTCAGAGCCAGTACATTAAATGCTCTCTGGAAATAAGTATCTATGGCAGAGGATGTTATGGTCTTGCTGGACCTTTGCAGCTCTTCCTTTGGATCAGGGCACAGTGAGCCACTGCACAAGGGCAGAGCCAAAGTCTGCTGACAGGACTTGTGGTGTTTGCAGTGGTGTCAGTGGGAAACAAGTCTGGATTTTTCCATGGTAGATCTCTGCTTTACCAGTTATTGGCCTAAGAAGGCTATCTCATGCTCCTGACCCTCATAGAGGAAGATTTGCTGGAGCTGCCCTGTGTTAAGAACTTGATTTTCAGACCTCTGGGTCTTCCAGTCAGATGAGACAGGCCTGCACATCTTGTTTGTTTATCAAGCACATTGTCCAAGGTTTGCTCATCAGGGTGCGGACTTCAGATAATTTTTTTGCAAGATTCGATGGCTCCAAGATGTTTCTGTGAAGATCTGCTTGTGTCAGCTGTATTATATTCTTTTTTTCTTCTTCCCCATATCCAGTACCTGAGATGGATGTATTTGCCTTCAAGCAGTGAGTGGGGCAGTTTATTCCCACAGAACTCTTGTTCTTACTTGCACAACAGGGTTTAAAGTGAATAGACAGCTCTAGCAGACAGATCTTAAATCAAGCACCCCTCAGTCTACAGCAGCTCAGATAGTAAACTGCTGCTGATCAGTCCAATCAGCCATATCCAAGAAGAGTTCAAACAGGAAGAGGTGAAAGAAAAAAGCTATCAGAATTGTCAGGGGAGATTAAGAAAGATGTCCTTGCTCAGCCTCTACCTTAGCAGAAACTGAAAGGTGATAGGAGAGTTTTTTATAAATATCCCTCGAGGAAGGGGAATACCAGGAAGTGAAAAGAGCTATTCAAACTGGAAGACAGCCTTGGAACAAGAACAAATGGTTATAAATGGGCCTCAAATAGTTCTAGGATGGAAATTGAGTTTTTAACCATTGTAGTCATGAGGATCTGGCACTAGCAGGACCAGGAACAGTGTACTGAGGCAAAATACCTCATCTCATAGCCTAAATGTTTAGGAATATGCCTTCTGCCTTAATTCATTCCAACAATTTAAACTCAACAAAATCAAGAGCGGAAAGATGAAGCTCTTCCTCTAAATCTGTTGGGGAAAAAGTCCAACAATCCTCAAACAACAGTAATGAAACTAGTCTCTGACAAATGGCATGCACTGACAGCTCCTCTGCCACAAGGCAGGACTGAAGGAGGCTGTGGCCATCAGCTCTTCATGCTTAGAACATGAAGAGCCCTCAGATGCAGACATTTCCCCAGTGGGCACCACCATACAAAAAAGCTCAGTCTGAGCCACAGGAGATGGCCCAGCACTTTCCACTCACATTCAAAGCAGAACAAAAACAGCCCTGAAAAATCTACATGTGGGGTGGAAAGCAGGTAACTCTCACTCCCTTTATTCATGGTGCAAAGTCTTTGAAGGAGAGCACAGCTACAAGACACCCACAGTAAGACTGGCAGACACAGCACCTGGTTTGCCAAGTTGCACACAGGGTAGCAGAGCATGGCCAAAACACCACAATGAGCCCTTGTGCTGGCCAGAGCCTCAGGGCAGACCTGGCTCACCTGTGCTTTCAAACAGGCACACTGAAATACCTCTGACATCTGCAGGAATGACTCAGCACAAGGCAAAATCATGAACTAGAGCCAGGCAAACAGTTGCTGTCTATAAACAAAAACAACAACAAGCAAATAACCAGAATTGCTGGAAGTAAAATGCTGAATAAGTAAGACCAGAAAACAAATTTCCCCCAGTCCATTCTGGCTTTGTGAAGGAAGTGTCCTATTTCTGTCCCTCAGCAGTTTAGTCCACATGGCCCCTAAGAAGGCCCCCTCCTTTCCATCATCTCAGAGACCAAGATATGGTCCTCTCTTCCCCAAGTCCCTTGGTCCATCCACACACTGTGAGTTCCCTGTTAGTTCACTCTCTCCACTCCTTTCTGCCCTGTCCTAAATTATTCACACTCCCCCCAGCTGAGGCACATCTTTCCATCCCCAGGCATGGAAACTCAACCTGTTCAGCCAGGCTGAGGTAAATAGACATTCCTCTCTTCTTACCTGCCATGCCCTTTTAAATAAAATGTGTAGTACACATTGTCCTTGTCCACAGATAGGTGGGAACATTCCTAACTTCTTTGTAACTCACATTTGCTAACAGAAGGACTTATTCCCTAAGGCACATAATCTTCCTTAATCAAAGAAACTGAAAGTAATATCAAGTAATGTGACTGCAGATCCAGAACTTGTTTGGCATTTGTTGTATTTAAATTCTTTTTTTTTTTTATAGTTACATTCATAATTTCAGACTTAACTCTTCTTGTGAAGTCTAAGTCTTTTTTCACCCCAAGAAAAATAAGCTTGCATGAAGATCCTCAATACTGCTTCCAGTCCTTCTGCCAACTGCTCTTGAATTTGCCTTCATTCTTTGTAAATATTTGAAGGGCAGCTATTTCTTTGTAAACAAAACACTAGACTTTCCCTGTTTGCCTTGGCTAGGATACTTGTGTTTATGAATGTAGCTAAGCTTCTTCTTCATGACTATAAAATACCCTCCAAATTCATCTTTCTGCTGATAAATTTTTTTATGCTAGGAAGCACATCAGAAAGACAATGCCAAACCCCCAGTCCAAAGTAGCACATTTTCACAGTCATCATAGAATGATTTAGATTGGGGAAGACCTTCAAGATCATCAAATACAACTGTTAATCCAACACTGATGAATCTACCAATAGATCATGTCCCCAGATGCCATATCCACACTTTTTTTGGATACCTCAAGGGATGGTGACTCAAGCACTCCCCTGAATAGCCTGTTCCAGTGCTTGGCAACATTTTCCATGAAGAAATTTCTCCCTAAACCTCCCCTGGTGCAACCTGAGGCATGATCATAAAACCTCNACCTGAGGCTGTTTCCTCCTGTCCTACAGCCTGTTACCTGTGAGCAGAGACTGATCTCCACCTGGCTACAGCCTCCTTTCAGGGCATTGTAGATAATGATAAGGTCACCCCTGAGCTTCTTTTTCTCCGGGCTAAACACCCCCAGCTCCCTCTTCCACTACTCATCGGACTCCAGACCCTTCACCAGCTCCATTG